>JAVJIF010009349.1:0-57500 GCA_038442645.1 Agave tequilana | reverse complement strand
AATAGGAAAGGCATTATCGAGAGTGTTCCCATAGTCTCGTCATAAACTTTGCATGTGGCACATATTGGACAAAGTTCCAGATAGATTGGGTCCATGGGCACATAACTAGAAGTTATGACACCATTTAAGAATAATATTTGGAATGCAATATGTCCAGAAGAATTTGAGGCAGTATGAAATGCCCTTCTTGAAAAATATAACCTTAATAATGACTAGTTAAACTCATTATGGGTTATTCGGGAGATATGGGTATCCACCTATCATAGCACTCACTTTTGGGCCGGCGCATCAAGCACCCAGCGGAGTGAAAGAATGAATGCCCTCATGAAGATGCATGTTAAAAGGCACAACACCCTATACGAGTTTACTGTTATTTATGACATGATTCTTGCAAGATAGAGAGAAAATGAGATTCAAGCAGATCACAAAATATTGGAGAAAAGACCAACTTTGAAGACCCCATGGCCAATAAAAGATCAAATGTCTCAAGTCTACACGACATATGTCTTCTATAATTTTCAAGATGAGATACACAACAGCTTGATGCTAAATGTTCATATGATTGCAGAAGAAGAAAGTTAGAGAAGATATAAGGTGTCTCAATATGGAAATAGGGATTACAAGAGATTACTAAAATATTGTAATGCAATGCAAACTGCAAGTTGTATGTGTTTTATGTTTGAGTTACAGGCATTCCTTGTAGGTACATCTTAGCAGTTCTAAAACAAACTGACTATAATAGATTGCAGGAAGTTTATATTTTACAAAGATGGACTAAATTTGTTAAAAGAGGAATAATTGTAGATATAGAAAGAAATTTGATAGAAGATGGTAGTAACATGAATTTTTCATCCCATCTTAGCGAGTTACCCTACTGGGCTAATAAGGTTGTTGATATCGGGCTAATGTCCAAGAAAGCCTCTAATTTGATTGGAAAAAGACTTCGTGAGGCATACAATGAGGCAAAATGCCTATTATCTAAGGATGGTAAATTTATTGAGGAGCACTCCGAAGATGAGAGTGGAAAGCAACAGAAACTTTCTCATGTAACTGTCCATGATCCTGATCAAGCAAAAACAAAAGGAAAAAATAAAGGGACAATAATGAAATTGGGGCGGGAGAATCTAAAAGTTAGAAATAGAATGAGCAATGGGTGCAAACGTCGTGGACAAAATCATAATGCTCGAAACTGTCCTTTTTTTGAAGACAGAGTAAGTTGTGTTTGCTTATATTAACTATGCTTTATAATAAAATACTAACTTGTAATTTATTTTTTTAACTTTTTTACATTTCTTTAGGAAATCCGAAGCATATAACTCATCCAATCCTACACAAGAAGAGTGTGAAAATGACTTTGATGAAGAAGACGAGGAAGACTATAACCACATGGGCTCAGTTCAATCTTTGGGCTAGTAGGTGAGGTGATAATTTTACATATGATTATAGTTAAGCTTCTAAAGTTATTATGCATGGTTATATCATTTAAAAGTTCTTTTATTCTAATATGTTTGCCTCTTGAGTGCAGGGATGACAGCTCTTTGCATGATACTTTTTTGGGGAGGAGGTCCTAAAAAAACAAAAACATGCACATACATGCACAAGGTTCTAATAATGTTTCTGCATGTGTATTTGTACCAGCATATCACTATTTCTAGAAGGGTGTTTTTCCAGTCGAGAAGGCATCCATGTGTTTTTCTATTTGTTGTTGATGAAGCAATGGTTCTAATTGGAGAAGCAAACATGTTCTATTTGTTGTTGTTTCTTTATGGTTCAATGACGCAAAGCGAGAGGATGCATTTTCTGTAAATGATATGTTATGTCTTACTGTGTTTTCAGACCTGGTTGTTATTAGCTATTGAAGTCACTTGTTGCATGTCCAAAATGAAAAATCTATGGAACTCAGTTTTCTTAGTGATCAACATTCACCACCTGTTTCTTTGCGCAAACTGCAGTTGGTGCAAGTTTCATCTAGTATTCTGAACTTCTAAGCTTGTTAAATGTTGTTTCCATTTTCTTTCCAATATCTCTCTTTTGACATTATTATCTTATTAGCTATTGAAGCCACTTGTTACACTATCCCAAAAAAAAAAAAAATTCAGAAATGGTAAAATTTTCAGTTGTAGAGGTTCTTTTATTCTTTTGTTGATGAATTCTATCCTGATTGTTTGTGCAATAGGATGAGACATTGAAGGTATGAATTCTATCTTAATTGCTTGTGCACACTTGTATCAATATAAAAATTTGATAAAGATGCAGCCCTTGATTGAACTACATGTTCCCTGATCAGTTTGAACATTCAGTAGCTGATACATGTTCCTGATCACTTCAGTAGCTGATACTCTGCCCGCTGTATACTGTGGGCCTTTGATACCCCGATAAATTTTTTTTCAGGTACACAATAAGAATTTTATTCATCTCAAAATTTTATACTGTGCAACGGTTTTAGCACTCACAACAATTAATTCATCTCATAATGGAAGTAAGGAATATTAGCTTTCTGTCAAACTAAAAAATAAAAAATATGTGACAGAAATCATATGACATGCAAATGTGCAACTCTCATCTTTCTATAATCTTATATTTACAAAACACTACAATACTAACAATATAAAGTTACACAACTCAGTTTCATGGATCAATTGCTCGCTCTTCAACTTCAAGCCAAGAGCCAAAAATCTTTGTGGTGATAAAATACCCACCACCTCCCCAGCTCTTTCTCCTCACAGGCAATGCCATGCATGTTGTAGTCCATGACTCAACAAAGACCCTTGTTGAAACCAAACTAGTGATTTCTTCAAGTCGAGAGCAACAAAATCTTTAGATAATTCAAGACCAAACACCTCCAAAAATGCATAATCCTCACTGATTATATTTACTTTTCCAAAATTATAAGATCAAATTCATTGATTTATCAGAATCTAATTCCCCAATTGCAGAAGTCCAGTAGTGACTTTCACCCACATATATTCTCAGAATCAAACAATTTCAGAAATTCATCCTTCTCATTTCTTTAGATAACATTTTCAAGGAAATAGAACAAAATAGGGGACAAGAGAGTGTTGATCGCTGACATTTCTAACCACAGAAAGCTTGACTGGATTTGTTAAATGGCAGACAAAAGTCGCGGCAGAAGGAGACGCTCCCACATCTAGTGGCAGAAAGTGACGCTCCCTCGTCTCTGGCTTCCATGGAGAGGTGTGCAGACGAGGTGATCGAGAGTGGCAACACAGTCGCGGCGGCGCAAAGATCGAGAGTGGGGAGGAGAAGCGGCAGTTTCAGTTGAGACAAGAGGATGGATCATGGAGAAGATGACTCTCGATGATGGAGAAGACGAGAGGTTGGGTTAGGAGACGAGGGGTTTCATAACAGAGTTTTTTTAGTCTTTGTTGTGTCTCATCTAATTTGAACCGGTTTTTTTAAGAATTCTAGTTTATTTTGGTTTAATCTCAGATCTAAAAGATAATCTGACGGTCAAGATGAAAGTTCTCAAATAGCTGTGTGAGAATGGTTCTTAGGGGATCAGCTCCCTCTCTCTCTATATATATATATACACACACACACACACACACACACACACACACACACACACACATACTTGTGTCCTTTCAAAAGGATTTGAGGCCGAATCCTTCCCACTCAAATTCAACCCTCTGACATTCGAATACAAGATCCACTCCATTGAAGTTGATCTATATTATTTTAAGTATCTATAAACCAAAAATCAAGTTTTTTGAACATTTTTTGTCCATCCATCAAGCGGCGCAAAATGGACGGATGAAAGTAGTGAGTTGGTTAGATCTATATCTTTTGACATACAAATTCTTGATCTGGCCATTAGATTATGATATAAAAATTTAAAAAATCCTAAAAACAATTTTTTTAAGTTTCAAATGTTCTACACCGTTAAACTAACCAACTCGCTATTTAGGTTGTCCGTTTCCCCTACTTGATGCATGGGCAAAAAAATATTTAAAATACTTAATTTTTGGTTTATAAATACTTGAAATAATATAGATCAAGTTCAACGGAATTGATAATGTCGTAGGGTTGTATTTAAGTGGGAGGGATTCAACCTCGAATCCTTCCGGAATGACACAAGTCTCTCTGTGTGCATGTGTGTGTGTGTGCGCGCGCCGTGCATAGAAAAATGTATATCAGCCGACAACTGAGAGTGTCTCTCAGCCGGTGGTGACATGGAGCAATATGTGCCACAGATCTAGATAATCTTTATAGGGTCCTTGCTTTTAAAAATAACTAAAATTACAAAAAGACCCTGTTGGGTAATCATTTATATACATGTATCAGATCTCTTTCGCCCTGTCATTTTTGATGTCAAGCCCCAATTATAATTCATATCCGTCCACCCCATCTCATTGCCGGCCCCGTCCATTTTCTCTCCAACTGAATATGAATTAGGTGTCTTCAAAAGCAACTGAATCAACGAACGAAACAAATGCAAGCAGAGACAGAAGTTTGGATTATGAGCCAGAGGTTATGTTTTTTTTTCAGATTTATGTATTATTCATGTCATTGATTTGTTGTTCTCAGTCCTCACTGAAAATAACTATTACGTTGTATCGAGATTGCGGCCATGATCGTAGGCACAAGATTCATATGAAGAATTTGATCTTGGTCACTGTCCTCATCAACAATTTTTTAACGTTTTTGGTTGTGAATCTGCGATCTTAATCACAGTCATAAATTAATATGAATATTTCTTTATAATTTTCTATGCGCAGATATTATGGTTTTCAGGAATGCGACTAAGCTCGTAATAATTAATAAAATAATTTCTCAATTGTTATAAAAGCGACCTTAGTTGCAGTCTACAATTATATTAGAATTGTATCATGAGAAACTCATAGACATGTCATTTTTTGTACTTAATCGATATACAAATAATTTTTTTTTACAAAAATTTATAATATGATCTGTAAGGATTTTACCGACTGCGACCATAGTCGCAATTTACTTATAATTTTACATATTTATTCTTCACTGCGGCTACTATCTCTATTTTACGCACGAGAAGAACTTTGCATTGTGTTACACACTGCGACCATAGTCGCAATTTTTTAATTTATGATATACAATGAAATATACTGATTTGAGAAGATTGCGATCATGACCGCAGTATCAACTGTCAATATAATTAACTTTGGACTGCGATCATGTTCGTAGTTTTTAACTTGATTGAATGTACAACAATCAAACTATTTGTCAGGACTGCGACTGTGGTCGCAGTTTCATGCATCAATATAGTTAATTATTGTAACACCCCAATCCCGGAATACATACTTAGTTGTGTATTTAGATTTTTCATTGTATTTTTTGATTTACTTTCTGTATTTATTTTTTGTTATGAATTATTTATATGATCATTTTGCCTTAGATCTGGATTCATGGACTTGGAGTCAGCCCTAGTCTGAACCAGGGACCCGATCCCAGAGTATTACTCGATTTGATCATTCAGGTATTCAAATTTAACCAATTTCAGTTTCAAACATCATTTTTTAATATTCTAAAATTTTCATGATTTTCTGTAATTTTCCTGAATCAAGCTGTAAATCTTCAAACTGGTGTCGACCAGTGCCGCTGATCGATTCTCGAATTTTGATTTACAAATGGAGTTAAAGTTCTAGAAATGGCTTTCACATTATTTTTAAAATCATACTTTCTATCTAAATATATCTTTTGAGATTTTTCTGAAATTATTAAAATTTCACCAGATTTGGTGTCGGCCAGTATTGCTGGTTGTTCTAGAATTTTTGATTTACTATCGGAGTTGAATTTCTGGATTTCGCTTTCAAATTGCTTCTTAAATTGTATTTTCTCTTTTAATATATTTTTTGAGATTTTTCAAATTTATCAAAATCCGGAAGAACTGGTGTAGACCGGTATCGACAGTTGACTCTAAGAATTTTAATTTGAAAATGGGATTTTATTTTTGAAAACCAATTTCGTATTATTCGTCAGAATGATGTTTTCTACTTCTAGATATTTTGGGAATTTTTCTGGAGCAGTCAATATTTCTCTACATTATTTTAATATTATTATTTTAAGATATTTTTTCATATCTTTCATTTCTTTCTTTCTTTTTTTCTTTTCCCCCACTCCGCCAACTGATCCACACCCTTCATTAACTCCCCCTCCCATCCATCACATCCCTCCATCACTCTCTCTTTCCTTTTCCTTTTCTTTTTTTTCTTTTCCTTTTTCTTCTTTCCCTCCTCCTTATCTTTTCCCTTTCTTTCTTTTTCTTTTCATTTTTTCCTTCTTTCTTCTTCTTCCCTAGCACCAACAACAACCCCATCTTCTCCTCTTTCCCCTCCCGAATTCTTTCCCTCTCACCCTTAACTCTCAATCTCCCTTTCAGTTTTCTTTCTCCATCTCCTCCTCTTTCTCCTCCACCCTTCAATTTCTTCTCTCTTACCCCTCTCTCATCAACTTCAACCAGCCACCACCACCATCATCGGTGCCTCATCTAAACTCCGGCGCAGCCCCATCTCCGGCGACCACCATCTCCCCTTCCCTATTCCCTTTCTCCTCCTTGAACTCCTCCACTATCTTCATCATTATCATCAACACCTTCTCCTTCTCCCCTCCTTGGGTGGCCGGGCGTGGCCACCCTTCACTGGCGGCGCTGCCCTGGAGCCCTCTGGCCGTAGCCGCGGCCAGGCCCCCTGGACCTAGCCGTGGGCTGAACCAGAGGGGACTATCGCCACTCCACTCTCTTTCTCTCTTCTCTCTCTCATCTCTTTCTCTTCTTGTTTCTCTCTCTAGCAGTCTCTCTACTTCTCCTCCTCTCTCTCTTAATTCTCTCTCCCCCTATTTCTCTTTCTCTCTCTAGCCGACTCTCTTTCATCTCTCTCTTATCCTCTCTCTTTAAATTTTGTTTCTCTCTAGGCCTCTTTCTCTCTAGCTCTAGATTTTCTCTCTAGCACTCTTTCTCTCTAGATCTCTTTCTCTCACTAGCTCTCTCTTTCTCTCTCTAGCTCTCCCTCTTTCTCTTTCTTTCTCTCTACTCTCTCTCCTCTCTCTATTCTCTCTCTAAAAATATAAATATATTTTAATATATTTGATGGCATGTGTGTGTGTTCTTGACTCCAGAATTTCACACCATTTTCAGAGATTAGACAAGTGTCCTCGCCTTGATTTGGAATTCCCCGCTTCGTCGGGTCAACGTGTATTTTATTCTGTATTTATATGTATTTTGTGTCGGGTTGTGCCCCTGTATTTGTATGTGGCCGAGTGCCTATGATTATACATGTATATGTCTGTGATGAATACTTGTACTAGAGTAGTTTACTTCTTGTACATATACCATGCATGTGTTGTACTCTTTTTACTAATTTATACCATACGTGCCCGAGCCTTTGTGGTCGTTAGCCTCCGGGCTTTCTACTTGGCCTCCGGGCCCTATCAGCCTTCGGGCTTTTCTACTCCATGGTAGTCTAGATATTATCACGCTTATATGTATGATCGCGTAGTACTAACATCTCGTGAAGGTACTCTCCTATCAACTCCGGGTTTCTGCCCACTTCCGGGCTAGCTACCCAATGGTTTTATGCCTGCACCCTTATGGGTTTCATGGTAGCTACCGAGAGTGTGCTTAGGCCCCGAGCATACTTTAGCCTCCGGGCTCTCGCCCACTTCCTCGAAGAGAAGTGCACTTAGACCGTCAGGTCTTTCAGCTCCCCTGGTAGGTGATTAGTCTCTAAAATTGCATATTTCATACCACATCTTCACATTTATTTAATATTAAATTCTGCTAATAATACCTCTCTTGCATATTTCTAGATCCATAACATGAAATGAAAAAGAAGACCCAAAATTACTAGTTAATTGGTGATTAAAAGCCTATAAAGATAGCCATTGACTTTGGAGGGTGGTTTCATCAAACCCGGGGCCCAAATCAAGAAACCGGGACATGTAACCGATAGGGGGACAAGTGGGCAGCACGTAGCAGGCGGCGCTGCACGCGCCGCCCTGGTGCAGCTGTGAAAACGCGGCTTTGGCTAAGTTACTGCAGTAGTATTGGCGCCGTTGTGCCAGTACTTCGGGCCAGGGTTTGCTCCCCTGGCCCTCTTTCTCCTCGTGCCTATAAATACCCCCATTAGGTCCTTCAGAGGAGATATACAGAGTTTTTAGGATAGTTTTAGGATTTTCTTTCCATGTTGTAGTTTTTATAGGGTATTTAAGTTAGCTCTTCTTCTTCTTCCTCTTTGTATTTTTCATTTCTTGTAGATCTTGTAATAGGAGAGAGAGAGATTTACATAGTTGAAAAGTAAGAGTGCTTGTGATGGAAAGTGACAATCTATGAAAGGTTCTCTCTTTAACTCTCTTTGTTTTCTTCTCTCTAACTCCTTTTACATGCTTAATTAATTTTCTCTCATGGCAACTAACTACTAACCACTAACTTGCTAACTTCTTACTTGATAATCCACATGAATCTAGTAGCCTCTTGATTGGTCGCTAATATTGCATATTTAATATCATATGTTCATACTTATTATAGAATAAAAGCCTGCATTGTCCTGATTAATTGTTTGATTTATTTGCAGGCCCAATCTTTAAGGAGTTGAAGAGAAATGAGCCCAAAGCCCTCCAAAATTCTGAATTAAATCAGAATTAATTCGCACCAAGTAAATCAGGGCAAAATCAAGAGGTGAAAAACCGGTTGAGAAGAATCCTCTCAGAATCGATCGGTTAAAGCCAAGAATCCAAGGCCATTTCGTCAGAATCCGGGACTCAAACTGACAAACCAACTCTAGATATAGTCAGAAGGCCAAACCAGTGCGACCCACCAACAGGGTGTGGCCACCTGGCCACACCCTGGCCGCGAAAACGCGGCAATAGCCGCGTTTCTGCGGCAATCTTTGGGAGTTAGGGGGAGCGTTTGCTCCCCCGATCTCCCCAGGATCCTGGTTGTTGGGTTTATGCCTATAAAAGGCCTGTACTTGCGCTGAAAAGTAGACGCCAATACAGAGTTAGGATTTTAGACTAGTTTTTCCATTTTGTAGTTTAGTTTTTACTTTTATGTAACTTGTATGTAGCTTAGGGTAGAAGAAGATTCATGTAAGTAAGAGAGAGAGGCATATGTTGAGAGTGACACCGATGTACTCTCCTCCTTTCTTTCATTATCTCAAGCAATAAAGGTAAACTTTTATTTATTTCGTTTCTTTACTTTCCTTTTCTTTTGTTTTGCTTTCCTCTTCCTCTTTCTACTTTACCTTGGTTGTGTTTGTTGAGTTTACAAGTGAAATCCAAAGCAAGTATAACTAAGCTACGTGAGAGCCAGCGATAGTTCATGAAGACGTTCTCCTCTTCCAAGATCCGCATCACTTCGTTCTTGCTAGGCTTGACGATATAATGTGCACGGGGACTGAGCTCGAGCTTATGATCTATGCGTTGAACGCCTCCGAAGCAAAGGTAGAACTTGCACTGGTTTCCAAGTAAGTCATCACCAAACTAGGTAAGTAATTCTTAACTTTCTTTCTTTTCTTTTATCGCTATAGTATAGATCGACAACACGATTTCTTTCACCACTTCTTCCCAATCGTTTTCATTCTTTTTTCCAAATCATTTGTACAGAGACGCTTTCGCCGTTTTCTGATTTTTCCACCTTCTTCATCTTTCATTTTCTTCTAACATAACATAATTCTTTTTTCCATTTTCTTAACTTAAAAACAGAGAAGATCTATCGTTTTGTTTTCTTAACGATTTCAATAAAGAACCGTAAAGCTTCCATCGCAAACCCTCCTTGTGGATCACGACCCGCATAGCCACTTGCTATAGCGGAAGAATTGAGCACTTGCACATCTCCTTTCTTAAGTTCTATAATCTCGTATTTTGTGTGCAGGTTTGGCCTCAATCAAATTTTGGCGTCGTTGCCGGGGAGGGTAACATGTTTTTTATTGAAATCTGAATTTTTTTTGAAATTTTTTAGAACTAAACGAATTTTCTTCTCTGTTGCAGGTTACAGGGCAATAAAAGCAGGAAATTAATATTGCAGTGACATACAAGTGGCCTTGGCCTCTGCTCTAGAAAGCAGAGACCAAGGGCCCTCTGAATTGCCGCCTTTCCACGGCAAAAGCCGCGGATCCGCGGCAAGGAAGAGTTGACTACTAACAGCTTTTTGCAGGGCTGCTTAGTTTAAAAAAAGTCTAGTTTGCTGCAACTTTAATTTTTCTTATATGCCATAACGTAAGCCTGCTAATAATCAACAGTAAAATATTTGTTGAAAAGATAAAAAATTGATTAGACATTTGCATTTTAGGCACGTGTCTTTTTAATTCCTTTATTTTTTACTGTTGAAGAGTGCTGGAGCAAGGTATGTATGCATTGCATTTAGCATAGGACTCACTTCTTGGTTGTTTATATCGCTTTGAGTGAATCTTACATATCTTGTACACTTGCACAAAATTATTTTAAGGGCACTAACCTATAATAAGATAAGGTGGGGATTAATCACCCTTCCTTAGCCCAAAAATCAGATTCCAAGCACTCACTAACCCAAGCCTAACTAAAATTGAGTAGACGTTGGCCCTAGGGACATCTCGGACTCAATTAGGAGATTATCCTAAGGAAGAAAAATGTTAGAATCTGACTCCTGCAAAATCAGTGTCTAGGAAAGGGATTGAGGGCCGAAAGCCCGAAGGTTGGTGGTTATTTAATTAAGGAACGTCTTTGACGGAAAACCTCCCACCAACCTTGCCCTGACCTGGCTGATTAGCTTGTGGTCAAAGTCTACATTAGACCTCCAGTGGACAATCTAATCAGTTAGGAGTCGTCTAGGTCATAGGTCTACCCTAACCTAGTTAGAATTTTTTTCTTTATTTGTTTGCTTATTTGTTTGTTTTTCTGTGTTTGTATTCTATTGTGTGATATGGACTATAATAATAATTTTTTTCAACTTCAATAATAATCCATATTACACACCGACTTTATTTTCAGATATTACCAACCCGGCATATCATAACTTTGACCAACCTAGTGTGCCGGATTGGTCTTATCCGAATCAATATAACCCATACCCCCAATCTAATAACTATAATTTCCATAATGATTTTAACTCTTCACCGAGTCAGTGGGGATTCACCTCCCCGAACATAATTTCCAACCACCTTGTCCTCCTTCTCCACCTAGTCTACAGTATTTTCAAGATTCATACTCAGTTCCACCCATCCAAAATAGGAAACCATCAATCATGGAAATGAGTATGCGTGAGTTCAAACACAAATCCAAAAATCTGATGGACTCACAATTTCACTACAACTTCCAAGACAATTCTTTATCTTTTCATCAAAACAATGAACATATCACCTATGAAGAGATGCTTGAATCCATGACTCAGGCTCAAAACGCTCGTAATAGTGACATAGATATGATGGTCGAATCTCTACGTTCTCACCGTTAGACCAGTTCTGATGTCACTACCAATTCTGTTAAGCCGAAGAGTCAGGTTGTTTTGGAAATCAAGATTCTATTTCAGAACAACCATGTGAACTTACCCAAACTCCAAATGATATTGATAGTTTGGCTAGTTTTCCTTTTCCTGAAATAGAACTTGAAAATGATTATGATCCTGAACCCCAACTTAGTGATTCAATTCTATTTCCTGATTCGATTATGACTCCGGTATCTTCACCTGACTTCAATCTTTTTCCGGAGTCAACATTGGATCCTGTACCAATTCATAAAGAAATTGAATCACCCATCTTTGAGGATCACGTTGAACTTGACCAACTTTACAATTTTAAAATCCCATGGATAAATTGGCAAGTTCTCCATTTTTTGATATTGAACTCAATGAGATATGTGACCTAGATTCTCACATATGTGATCCAGTTCAACTTTCTAAATCAATATTGACTCCTGTTGTGTTACCAAACTTGAGTAATATTTTAGAGTCAGTTTTGATTCCTCCACCTATCATTCCTGAACTGGAATCACCCACATTAAGTCACATTCCATTGTTAGACAATACATGGGGACTAGAGTTTCAACTTCTTGACTTGGACCCAATTTTTGAACCTATTTCGACTCTTGAACCTTTACTTGATTTAAGTCACCTTCCTGAGTCGGTATTAGTTCCTGTCCTTCCTGAGTCCAAGTCAATTATTCTATCATTTCCTTTCTGGGACGAGGTGGTTGACAAATTTGACTCCGAAATTAGTTATGGAATATGGAAATTAGATGGGGTTAAATTTTTAATAAAAATTCTTCATGGATTTATCTTTTTAATGGGTTATATTAAAGATATTGCTGGTGGGTTCCTCCGAGACCCAAGAAAAGTTGATTGGGCCGCGTTTCGTGGACCAATCAGACCACCACCGGAACCACCACCTTAAGGTAACCATTTTCCTTCCCTTTCGTCTTTTTCATGCATCTGTGCATTAATTCATACATTGAGGCCAATGCATGAGATAGGTGTGGGGGAGGGTCTAACATAACTTTTCTTTTTCTTTAAAAAAAAATTAACATTTTTCTTTACTTTTAAAAACTTTTTGAAAAATAGAAACAATATTTTGACTTATTTTTGTAAGAAATTAAGTTAATTTTAAGGAATAGGAAAATTTAAATTAGGATTTCTTATACTTGATCAAAATAAGATTATTTGTTTGATTTTTAGAGTTAGGAAGATAATTTGTCAAAGTAATTTGGTCTTGATCTTTACTTTGATGAAATATGCACACTTCATACACTTACACACTTAGGGTTCAAAAACAAAGATTCTTATGCCTTATAAAAAAAAAGTCTAATTATTGATTAGCTAGGTGCTTTGGCCTAAGCAAGCCTTAGTATTTATGCGAAAGGTGATTAGATAAGTTATAAATATATATATATATATATATATATATATATATATATATATATATATATATATATATATATATATATATACAAACCAATCTAATTATTGACTAGCTAGGTGCTTTGGCCTAAGCAAGCCTTAGTATTTATGCGAAAGATGATTAGATAAGTTTGAAAAGAAAAATCCTCTGATTAAGCTGGGTATTTGTGCCTAATAAAGCATAAGTATTCATGCCTAAAAGAGGTTCATATAATAAAATCCTTAGTTTTGTGGCCTTATTTGCTCGAGTCCTTAAGTCCTTGGGGGTGTTTTTCTCACCTGGTGCCCTAAGACCGTTTGGTTTGGGAGTCATCGATTAGAGGCTCGTTACATGGGCAGATTAGAAAGCCTAAATAGAACTAAGGAATAATACCAAAAAAATAAAATAAAATAAAATAAATAAATAAATAAATATATATATATAAATAAATAAGGCATAAGAGTTAGAGTTAATGAACCCTTAGTCAAAATTTTCACATTCACAAGGTGCATATGACTTAGGGAAAGTAATAGACTAGATGAGAAACACAATTTGACTCCTTACTTTGATTGATAACAAATTTTTGAATAGAGACTAAGTTTAGGAATGAAAAATTCGGTTTTCCTATAACTTATAGATTGCTTAGATCTTACAATCTATTTCAAATATTTTTCTCTTTCAAAATGCTTTTCGAAAATACTAACTCTTTATTTCTCTTTCTTTATGAATTTTGTGGGTGTAATCCGCTGAAAACCCTCACGAGACAAAACTCGTCCTCTAGGGGGAACTTAGAGGTTTAACGGCTTGTTGCACATGCTCAGTGCAATCGCGTGACCTGCGAAAGTGGTCTAATAATCCTTAGTATAGTTTAGTTGTTTTGCTCAAGGACGAGCAAAAGATAGGTATGGGGGTGTGATTGGTCGCTAATATTGCATATTTAATATCATATGTCCATACTTATTATAGAATAACAGCTTGCATTGTCCTGATTAATTGTTTGATTTATTTGCAGGCCTAATCTTTAAGGAGTTGAAGAGAAATGAGCCCAAAGCCTACCAAAATTCTGAATTAAATCAGAATTAATTCGCACCAAGTAAATCAGGGCAAAATCAAGAGGTGGAAAATCGGTTGAGAAGAATCCTCTCAGAATCGATCGGTTAAAGCCAAGAATCCAAGGCCATTTCGTCAGAATCCAGGACTCAAACTGACAAACCAACTCCAGATATAGTCAGAAGGCCAAACCAGCGCGACCCACCAACAGGGTGTGGCCACCTGGCCACACCCTGGCCGCGAAAACGCGGCAATAGCCACATTTTTGCGACAATCTTGGGGAGTTAGGGGGAGCGTTTGCTCCCCCGATCTCCCCGGGATCCTGGTTGTTGGGTTTATGCCTATAAAAGGCCTGTACTTGCGTTGAAAATTGGATGCCAATGCAGAGTTAGGATTTTAGACTAGTTTTTTCATTTTGTAGTTTAGTTTTTACTTTTATGTAACTTGTATGTAGCTTAGGGTAGAAGAAGATTCATGTAAGTAAGAGAGAGAGGCATATGTTGAGAGTGACACCGATGTACCCTCCTCCTTTCTTTCATTGTCTCAAGCAATAAAGGTAAACTTTTATTTATGTTCGTTTCTTTACTTTCCTTTTCTTTTGTTTTGCTTTCCTCTTCCTCTTTCTACTTTACCTTGGTTGTGTTTGTTGAGTTTACAAGTGAAATCCAAAGCAAGTATAACTAAGCTACGTGAGAGCCAGCGATAGTTCATGAAGACGTTCTCCTCTTCCAAGATCCGCATCACTTCATTCTTGCTAGGATTGACGATATAATGTGCACGGGGACTGAGCTCGAGCTTATGATCTATGCGTTGAACGCCTCCGAAGCAAAGGTAGAACTTGCACAGGTTTCCAAGTAAGTCATCACCAAACTAGGTAAGTAATTCTTAACTTTCTTTCTTTTCTTTTATCGCTATAATATAGATCGCCAACACGATTTCATTCACCACTTCTTCCCAATCATTTTCATTCTTTTTTCCAAATCATTTGTACATAGACGCTTTCGCCGTTTTCTGATTTTCCACCTTCTTCATCTTTCATTTTCTTCTAACATAACATAATTCTTTTTTCCATTTTCTTAACTTAAAAACAG
This sequence comes from Agave tequilana, assembly GCA_038442645.1. Classification (NCBI taxonomy): domain Eukaryota; kingdom Viridiplantae; phylum Streptophyta; class Magnoliopsida; order Asparagales; family Asparagaceae; genus Agave; species Agave tequilana. The sequence continues at coordinate 42,523 of JAVJIF010009349.1, read as the reverse complement.
AGAAGAACTATCGTTTTATTTCTTAACGATTTCAATAAAGAACCGTAAAGCTTCCATCGCAAACCCTCCTTGTGGATCACGACCCGCATAGCCACTTGCTATAGCGGAAGAATTGAGCACTTGCACATCTCCTTTCTTAAGTTCTATAATCTCGTATTTTGTGTGCAGGTTTGGCCTCAATCACCTCTACTTGGCCTCGCTCTTGCAAGAGCCATTGATGGCTCATGATGATGGATTCTAACACTCTAATATCTTAACTCTCTAACAAGCTAACATTACTTTACTCCATGCTTACTCTTATTTAGTTTTGATGGTTTAAGTGTAGCTTGTACTTGTTTGCTTAGTTTGAATGTGATGAGTTATCTTATGGGTCATACTTTGAAACGCTCTTGAACCAAGGACTAGTGATGGCCAAGGATACATATGAGGCAACTATCACTAAGAGGTTAGCATGTTAGTGGAGCTATTAGTAGATAGTAGCTATGGGTTTTCTTTCTCTTTACTTTGTTTTAGATTTACAAACAAATTCACAAAAACCATTCTTCTATGTTTCTCACTTGTTTGTTTTCACTGTACTTCTCTTTTCATTCTTTCTTTCTTTTCTTTTGATTCTTTAAAATATTGAAGAAACTTTAACACGGATTTGACCATTCTGGTAAAGCTTCTATTGCTTCTCATCCCTGTGGATTCGATCCGTTTAGCCTCTATGCTATAAAGAAGTATCGAGGAAGCCAAAGCACTCACTTTTAACTCTTGATTTCAAAATATACACTTTTCATTCACGATTTTCCCCCAATCAGTAGGCATGCTTAGCGCACAGCGCTTTACCACTAGATTCGCCTAGGCTGAACTCTTTCAGATTTTAGACTCGCCTTCTAAGCCGAGTCATTTCAGTAGCTCCACCAAGCGCTCTAGTGTTAAACACTGTTTGTTGTTCGTACCTCCAGCTTGCTTAGCTCCGCTTGGGTGTTCGCTTCCTTGCTTATCACCTGCTCGCTAGCTTATCTATTAATTTTTAATGGTTGAGAAGAGTTTGAAATCTTGATTATACTATTTTCCTAAAATTGCTTGGTTTTTCAGTATTCATACCGATCTCGTTCATCGGTATCATTTTTCTGTATCGCTTGACGTGCTTACATATACCATTCCATCACTTGTCACCTTCCTAACATCATCCTCATGTCATGCTATCACCTGAGATCTGGCATGACGTATCTGACTCTTATAATTATTACGATAACGGGAATAATGACCTGACATCTTGATTACATCTTGATATATTTCATTATAAACCATACTCCTGATACACGTGTATTCCTGATACTCTTGGCTTGTTCCTGCTCATTCCCAAAATCTGATAATTATCTAATAAACTATAAAATGAGACAACTTATATCGGATCAGGGAAAACTTACGGATATCAATATATATTTGTGTTTACAGTGGTATTAAGATGCTGCGCAACTAAATCTTCTGGTCTGACCTGAGGGCCTCAGGTGACCGAAGGGAGCGCTGACTCCCTCCTTCTTGGTACCATCTTGAAAAGGGAATCCTATAAGACCCTCCTATAGTCCTTGCGGCTGGTTTCATACACCAGCAATGGAACACCCTGGACCGTGGTCCCGAGCATGTACGAGACCCACTGTAAAAATTGTTCGTTGATACCCTCGTTGGTTTCCAATAAAAACCTTGCTTTACTCAGATGTGGATATATGTGTGCTGGGATGCTAGTTTACATATCTAGACATCTGGGAAGAACGAGTAACAATAATAATAAAAGATGACAACTATATATTGTTGTGTGTCTTGTAATTCGGGTCATATGGACATAGCTTACGATGACGTGAGATATATGGTATATAGATGAGGGTTTCCTTTTCTGGATTATTCTTTCGACGTACTTATCTCATGAAGCTATAAACTGGGTCTGCACCGCTGGTGTTGCCGTGTTTGCTTTCATCGGGTTTCATCAGGTTTTACATTGGATTTCCAGTTAATGATTATTATTATATTATAGCTGCTTACAATTTCCTTTACCACTTGCGTTCTATTCCACCAATCTCTTGCTCTTATCTTATTATACCATGCGTATTCTCTATTTGATATCACTTGCTATATCTCTATTTACTCCTGTATGCCTGTGCTCACGGCATAATTTTCAATACATGTTTATGATTTAGATTTATCGATACACGTGTGCTTATCTTTGTACGCTATTTGACATTCGCATCACCACTCATTGGGGAGTTTTGACTCCCCTGAATCCTCATGTCCAGGTCTCAGTGTTTGGAGCTTGTGGATTCTCCCGGTTGCTGATCAGAGTAGCGCAACGAAAGCCTGGATCGTCGACAAACCATCGAATCCCTATTCTTCTAGGCCCCATGTGTGTCTTTTGAGTTTTCCTTCTGTAAACTCGTGAGCGCCTTTTGTACTGTTCAAACTTGTACATCTCCTTGTATTCCCGCAATTGCGCCTATCGGTGATGTAATACTCCTATAATATTGTGTCACACCTGGCGATAACTTTGTAATTGTATTCATATGCTGGAATATATAATGCACCACGTGCTTCCGTACTCTGATTCTTACCTGTACTGATGCTTAGCGTTTAAATGAGAGGGTATTTCTGACCTGCGTATATACGTCGCAGTAACATCTCCGTACCCGTGGGATCGGGACGTTACAGGATGCTATTAGAGCCTAGGCTCTCACATCCTCAGTACGTCCAGATGGCAAATTAATGGTAAATTTTTTTTAACTAGAATGCATGAGTCCTGGTTATACAATCCAACTACAAGTACAGAGTTATCTTCTCTTTTTTGATCATCTTTCCTTTGATTCCTACTCTCTTCCATCTTTCCTCTGTTTGATTTTTCGTAGCCTTTATATGCCAACTGAAGATATGGATAGACAGGGAATGTGACAGCAAGTAAGTTATGGTCTACACTTCTCTAGTTCTAGTGTTCATCTGATTTCGGTGCGTTGCGATTCTTTATGTCGGGTATTCTATGAAGTTCGGGTATTCTCTAAATATTCGTCTATAGACGGATTATTATTCAGAAGATGGTTATTCAGAGGTTGCAGTATTCAGTACTCAGAGTTCTTAATTATCAGTTTTCTTTATGTCTACTGAAGTTCTAGAGCTATTTTTTTAATAAAAGACATCATGTCTATATTATTACAATATCGCTAGAAGAATTATACAGCAGAGAGTGCAGAAGATGTCTATACCTAAAGTTATAGATCAGTCAGTTGTGAACATTACCCTTAGTTATTCATATCTTAACTAGTATAAATCTCGTCTCTGTTCTTTTTGTGTTCATTTTACCCCTTATCGAAATTGCGATGACGCAATTTTTTGTAAGGTAAATGGAATGTAACACCCCGTTCCCAGAATACGTACTTAGTTGCATATTCATATTTTTTGATCATATTTTTCAATTTACTTCATATATTTATTTTATGTTTTGAATTATTTATATGATCATTTTGCCTTAGATCTAGATTCGTGGACTTAGAGTCAGCCCTAGTCTGAACCGGGGACCTGATCCTAGAGTATTACTCGATTTGGTCTTTCTGATATTCAGATTTGACTGATTTTAATTTCAAACATCATTTTTCAATATTCTAGATTTTTTATGATTTTCTAAAATTTTCCTGAATCAAGCTGTAAATCTTCAAAACTGGTGTCGACCAGTGTCGCTGATCAATTCTCGAATTTTTAATTTACAAACGGAGTTAAAATTTTAGAAACATCTTTCACACTATTTCTTAAAATCATATTTTATATCTAAATACATTTTTTGAGATTTTTTCTGAATTTATCAAAATTTCACCAGATTTGGTGTCGGTTAGTATCGCTGGTTGATTCCAGGATTTTTAGTTTACAATCAGAGTTGAATTTATAGATTTTGCTTTTACATTGCTTCTTAGAATCATATTTTCTTTTTTAATATATTTTTTGAGATTTTTTAGAATTTATCAAAATCTAGCCGAACCTGTGTAGACTTTAAGAGTTTTAATTTGAAAACGGGATTTTATTTCTAAAAATTGATTTATATTATTTCTCAAAATGATGTTTTCTACATTTAGGTATTTTTGGAGATTTTTCTAGAACAGTTGATATTTCTCGACATTATTTTAATATTATTATTTTAAGATATTTTTTCATATCTTTCTATCTTTCTTTTTCTTTTCCCCCACTCCCCCAACCAACCCACGCCCTTCATTAACTCCCCCTCCCATCCATCACTATCTCTTTCTTTTTCCTTTTCTTTTCTTTTTTTCTTTTTCCTTCTTTTTCCTCCTCCTTATCTTTTCCATTCTTTCTTTTTCTTTTCATTATTTCCTTCTTTCTTCTTCTTCCCTAGCACCAACAACAGCCCCATCTCCTCTTCTTTCTTCTCTCAAATTCTTTCCCTCTCTCCCTCTAACTCTCAATCTCCCTTTCAATTCTTTTTCTCCTCCACCCTTCAATTCTTTCCTCTCCCTCCTCTCTCATCAACTTCAACTGGCCACCACCACCATCACCAGCGCCTTCTCCTAACTCTGGCACGGCCCCATCTCTGGCTACCACCATCTACCCTGTCGTGGGCTAAGCCGGAGGGGACTGTCGTCCCCTCCACTCTCTTTCTCTCTTCTCTCTCTCATCTCTTTCTCTTCTTATTTCTCTCTCTAGCCGTCTCTCTACTCCTCCTCCTCTCTCTCTCATCTCTCTCTCTCCCCCCTGATTCTCTCATCTTTCTCTAGCCGACTCTCTCTCTCATCTCTCTTTCTTATCCTCTCTCTCTAAATTTTGTTTCTCTCTTTAGGCCTCTTTCTCTCTCTAACTCTAGATTTTCTCTCTAGTTCTCTTTCTCTCTCTAGATCTCTTTCTCTCACTAGCTCTCCCTTTCTCTCTAGCTCTCCCTTTCTCTCTCTCGTTTTCTCTCTACTCTCTCTCCTCTCTCTTATTCTCTCTATAAAAATATAAATATATTTTAATATATTTTGGTGGCGTCCGCGTGTGTTTTGGACTCCAGAATTTCACACTATTTTCAGAGATTAAGCAAGTATCCTCGCCTTAATTTGGGTTCCCCGCTTCGTCAGGTCGACATGTATTTTATTTTGTATTTATATGTTTTTGTATCGGGCTGTGCCCCTGTATTTGTATGTGGTCAGTGCCTATGATTGTACATGTATATGCATGTGACGTGTAATACCCCGTTCTCGGAATACGTACTTATTTGCGTATTCAGTTTTTCGATCGTATTTTTTGATTTACTTCTTATATCTGACCGATTTTAATTTTAAATATCATTTTCCAACGTATTATATTTTCTATGATTTTCTGGAATTTTCCGGAATTAAAAGGAAATTCTTCAAAACCGGTGTCGACCAGTGCCGCTGATCGATTCCCGAATTTTTATCTTACAAACTGTTTAGAATTTCTAGAAGATTCTTTAGACATTTCTTCTTAGAATTATGTTTATTACTTAAATACTTTTTCTGAAGATTTTACGAATTTATGGATATTCCACCGGAGTCGGTAGAAGACTGATTCCAGTATTTTTATTTCACAAACAGTTAGGAATTTCAAGATGGCCCTTTAGGCATTATTCCTTAGAATCATATTTTCTACCTACATTCTTTTTCTGAGGATTTTATGAATTTATGAAAATTCCAACGGAGTCGGTATTTTACTGATTCCGGGGTTTTTAGTTTTAAAACTATAAAGTATTTCTTAAAATGGATTTCACTATGTTTCTTAATATAATATTCTTGATTTTTGATATTTATTTCGGGTCGTTCCGAGATACTTGATTTCGGGACGTATCCGGTATTTTCCCGAAAGATTTCCGCATCCATGACTTCAACCCGGGAATCCGTGGTTTTAATATTTTTATTTTCCGAGTTAGAGAAAATATCTTCTCTTTTCTCATTTCTTTTCCTTTTTCCTTTTCCTTATTTCCTTTAACTTCCTCCACAAGCCAAACCCAAAATATCTAAACTTCCACACCCTTCCATTAATCCTCCACCACATATTTTCTCCACCTCATCATCTCCATGGCAAGATTTGATTGGCTAGGGGAGACACCTCACCTCCCCTATTTTACACAAAAACCCCCTTTCTTCTCCAATATTACATCTCCTTAACAAAATCAAATCCTATATAAACTTTCCTATACATTTCTATTTCTTTTTTCTTCACTTCCACAAAGATATTAGCCTTCACAAATTCCCTCATCAACTCAACTTCATCATCTCCATCTCAACCAAGTAACCACTTTGGATTGGGGATCGTCTACTTCTTCATCGGAGATATCGTCGTGGACCAAGTTAACGACCACGATCTTTCCGGACTCGTAAAGCCCCAAATAACCATTCGAGGTGAGTATTTTTACTCACCAAGACTCGTAAAATTCCTTGTATACTTGTGTTGCCAAATCATGTCCCTTTATGTCATCAAAATCATATTTTTAGACATCAAAATCAACCACACCAAAATCTGATTTTTAGACCTAACAGCAGCATATTTCAGAAGTCCGGTCGACCGGTAGTCGACCGGCAGTCGACCGATGTGCACGAACGTGCACAGTTTTGAGTAGGCGGTCGACCGGTTCACCAACCAGTCGACCGCTAGGAAACCCTGGAGCTCACGGCCCTGTATCGGTCGACCGGCAGTCGACCGATAGGCGACCGTTAGTTGTGTCTCCGGTCGACCGGCAGTCGACCGGAAGTCGACCGACCAAACCTGGAGGTCACGGCCTTGTATCGGTCGACCGGACGTCGACCGTTAGTTGGTGACTGTCCCGTATCGGTCGACCGGCCATTTAACCCAGTCGACCGATAGTCTGGTTTTGGGCCAAAATTGTTGATTCTTATTCTTTCTGAAATTAGATCCTAACCTTGATACATGGGTGATGTATTATCCTTGCTAAATACTTCATAACTGGTATTTCATGACTTGTTCATTAACATTATCAACCGCTTGTCAATTCTTTAGACTTGTCAGTTTTATGTTTCCTTTTAACACATGTATATCACCTGACTTGCTATACCCTCTGGCTAGACCATGACTCACCTTGAATAATTATCAATCTCTTTGTATACGTGTTACCTGATATACATCACCACTTGTCATGCTATCACTTTACATCCAGCATGATATATTTGACTTGTGATTATCTCTTTTACGGGAATATTGACTTGTTATTCAGTTTCATGATCAGTGACCTGTTTTCCTACTTTACATGCAGTGACCTGACTATATAGTACTGGTGTACTCCTAAATTCCTGATCATGTTCATTTTCTATTATTTCCCATAAAGTGATAATTAGCTAATAAATCTTAAAAAGGACAACTTGTATGGGTATGGGAGGAAGTGATGGATGCCGGAATGATATCTTGCTTATAGTATGGGAATGACATATATTGGCGGTACTGTTATGATTACTGTTATGATTACTATTAGGGGGACTTCGAGCCTCCAAAGCCGGTCCCATGTGGTGGGAACCGTTGGACCACTAAACTGGTCCCCGGTGCATGTGAACAAAGCCGGTCCCAGGTGGTGGGAACCGTTGGGCCAGAAGACTGGTCCCCGGTGCATGAGTACCATTATAAGAAGCTCTATCAGTTCTCCATCTGCTTCCGTTAACAACCCTCGGATAACTTATATATGGATGTATGTGTGTTGGGGGTGCACACCTGGACACATACCGAGATATATGGGTCAGACGAGTAATAATAATAATAGACATCGCCTATTGATTTCTGTTGTGTTTCCTATTATAGTTTCCGTTATGTGTATCCTTTACTCGTGCTATGGACCCCTGATCATTATTGTTATGCATTCCTGTTTTGACTATGATACGATTTGCAACTCTGATTCTATACGCTTGGATTTATGTGGCATGAGACAAGGGTATATATATGAGGGTTTCCTTGTTTGGATTATTCCTTCGATGTACTAGTCTCATGTGACCGTGACTTAAGCGTATACAATCAGTCTTGCTTATATTCAGCTTTACTTGGGACTTCCTGATTTATGATTATGCTATACCTGTCCGTGTATATCACACTTGTGTTCTAACCCCCTATTCTTATCTCTTTGCCACTTGGCATGTAGCCTGTTCATTGTTGGGAGGTCCTGACTCCCTTGGATTTGTATGTTCAGGTTAGAAGCTGGATCGAAGTGGAGCTGTCCACTGTAGATCGAGTTTTCCTTGAGAACAGGCTGATTTGTCCCAGCTTCTTCCGTGCTAGTCTCCTCTTTTGACTCACGGGATCTTCACCCTACTCGTGAGCATCTTGTATTTATCCTGTATATTTTACTTTTGGACTTGTTATGATAAAAGACACATGTAATGTGTATATGTTTATCATACTGTGATGACTTTGTACATGTACTTTTGTGTTGGCATATGGAAGAATACCACGCTTTGTGTCGTACTCTGATTACTTATTGTACTTTTATGCTTAGCGTATATACGTGGGGGCTTCTTCTGACCTACGTATATACGTCGTAGTGACGTCCCCGTATCCGTGAAGTCGGGGCGTTACAGGTTGGTATCAGAGCTTAGGCTCTCACACCTAAAGTACAATCAAGTAGCAAATTATTGTAATTTTCAATTGCCAACTACAATGTACAAAGTTATCTAGTCTTTCCTGAATTCCTTCCTTGATTAATTCTTTCGTGTCCTAAACTCCTTCCATTTGTTTCCAATTCCAGTTATCTTTTCCCAATTCGGTATGGAGAGAAGGTCGGGCCGTAATCACTCTGGGCAAGTTTCGAATGGACCCACAGGAGAGAATGTGGATATACTGAGGGTTATCCAGATGATGATGGAGAACCAGCAGCAACAGACGGAGCTCCTCCGGCAAGAGTTAGCAGTTCCTAAAGGACAGAGGCCGGGAATATCTCAGATTTTAGACGGCTGCAGCCAGCCATATTCACGGGTGAAGAGAAACCCCTGGATGCTGAACAATGGCTGACGGACACATCAGACCTGTTGAAAGCAGCCCGAGTACCAGAGGAAAACCAAGTTGAGGTCGTCAAGATTCAGTTGAAAGATGTAGCTAGAACTTGGTGGCTAGCTGAAGAAGCCAGATTGGAGAAGCCTGTCACTTGGGACACATTCTCCAAGAGCTTCTATAGCAGGTTCTTCCCTGCCACTGCTCAGAAGGACATGGAAGAGCAGTTCATCAGACTTCAGCAAGGGAACAAGTCCGTGGATGAGTATGCCGCGGAATTTCTGAGGCTTAGCCGCTTCGCTCCGTATATGGTGACGGATGAGGAGAAGCGGGCAAGCAGATTCCAGCAGGGATTGCAGATGGATATACAAGTCTTTCTAATGCCCCAGCAGCTGAAGACATATTCAGCAGTTCTCACCATAGCTCGAGAAGTGGAGCGTGGACTAGAGAAGAAGAAAGAGAACTTGATGAGGAACCAGGCCAAGAAGAGGCCTTTTCAGTTAATGGATGAGGATGATGGAGTTAGGGTAACCCAAGGCCCGATGATTCAGAGACCATTCCAATCTCCTCTTTCTCAGATGGTATGCAATTACTGCCACAGACCCGGACATTATAAGAGAGATTGTCGAGAGGCCAAGGGATTATGTTTAGTGTGTGGATCAGGGAGACATATGCTAAGGGATTGCCCACACAGGAAGTTTGGACATGTGGCACCAGTCCGACCAGCACTTCCAGTACCTGTTAGACCAGCTCTTCCAGCCCCTTCACATCCAGTCCCAGCACTTCCAGTCCCGCCATTTAGGAGGCATCCAGAACACGTTGATCGGAGAGCTCCATTTCCACCCCAACAGTATGGTAGGGGAGCAAGACCTAGAGCAGACCGGGGTAGAGGCCAAGGTTACATCATGGCAGCAGAGGCATCAGATGATGCAGCTGAATGTGGAGACCAGTATCCAGATCAGGAACCTTGAGGATATCATGGTAACCACTACCCCAGATCTTGTATTTACGTTAGTTATCTTTCTTAATATTTCCTTATCATCCTCTCCTTGTCTATTTTAGTCCTTCATATGTTCACTTTCATATGTTCACTTTAACCCTGTTTTGGAATGTTTGAGACCTTTGATTTCACCCTTGTCCCCTGTATGTTCAATTTACCCCTTAATGAAATTGCGAGGACGCAATTTTTGTAAGGTGGGTGGATTGTAATACCCCGTTCTCGGAATACGTACTTATTTGCGTATTCAGTTTTTCGATCGTATTTTTTGATTTACTTCTTATATCTGACCGATTTTAATTTTAAATATCATTTTCCAACGTATTATATTTTCTATGATTTTCTGGAATTTTCCGGAATTAAAAGGAAATTCTTCAAAACCGGTGTCGACCAGTGCCGCTGATCGATTCCCGAATTTTTATCTTACAAACTGTTTAGAATTTCTAGAAGATTCTTTAAACATTTCTTCTTAGAATTATGTTTATTACTTAAATACTTTTTCTGAAGATTTTACGAATTTATGGATATTCCACCGGAGTCGGTAGAAGACTGATTCCAGTATTTTTATTTCACAAACAGTTAGGAATTTCAAGATGGCCCTTTAGGCATTATTCCTTAGAATCATATTTTCTACCTACATTCTTTTTCTGAGGATTTTATGAATTTATGAAAATTCCAACGGAGTCGGTATTTTACTGATTCCGGGGTTTTTAGTTTTAAAACTATAAAGTATTTCTTAAAACGGATTTCACTATGTTTCTTAATATAATATTCTTGATTTTTGATATTTATTTCGGGTCGTTCCGAGATACTTGATTTCGGGACGTATCCGGTATTTTCCCGAAAGATTTCCGCATCCATGACTTCAACCCGGGAATCCGTGGTTTTAATATTTTATTTTCCGAGTTAGAGAAAATATCTTCTCTTTTCTCATTTCTTTTCCTTTTTCCTTTTCCTTATTTCCTTTAACTTCCTCCACAAGCCAAACCCAAAATATCTAAACTTCCACACCCTTCCATTAATCCTCCACCACATATTTTCTCCACCTCATCATCTCCATGGCAAGATTTGATTGGCTAGGGGAGACACCTCACCTCCCCTATTTTACACAAAAACCCCCCTTCTTCTCCAATATTACATCTCCTTAACAAAATCAAATCCTATATAAACTTTCCTATACATTTCTATTTCTTTTTTCTTCACTTCCACAAAGATATTAGCCTTCACAAATTCCCTCATCAACTCAACTTCATCATCTCCATCTCAACCAAGTAACCACTTTGGATTGGGGATCGTCTACTTCTTCATCGGAGATATCGTCGTGGACCAAGTTAACGACCACGATCTTTCCGGACTCGTAAAGCCCCAAATAACCATTCGAGGTGAGTATTTTTACTCACCAAGACTCGTAAAATTCCTTGTATACTTGTGTTGCCAAATCATGTCCCTTTATGTCATCAAAATCATATTTTTAGACATCAAAATCAACCACACCAAAAATCTGATTTTTAGACCTAACAGCAGCATATTTCAGAAGTCCGGTCGACCGGTAGTCGACCGGCAGTCGACCGATGTGCACGAACGTGCACAGTTTTGAGTAGGCGGTCGACCGGTTCACCAACCAGTCGACCGCTAGGAAACCCTGGAGCTCACGGCCCTGTATCGGTCGACCGGCAGTCGACCGATAGGCGACCGTTAGTTGTGTCTCCGGTCGACCGGCAGTCGACCGGAAGTCGACCGACCAAACCTGGAGGTCACGGCCTTGTATCGGTCGACCGGACGTCGACCGTTAGTTGGTGACTGTCCCGTATCGGTCGACCGGCCATTTAACCCAGTCGACCGATAGTCTGGTTTTGGGCCAAAATTGTTGATTCTTATTCTTTCTGAAATTAGATCCTAACCTTGATACATGGGTGATGTATTATCCTTGCTAAATACTTCATAACTGGTATTTCATGACTTGTTCATTAACATTATCAACCGCTTGTCAATTCTTTAGACTTGTCAGTTTTATGTTTCCTTTTAACACATGTATATCACCTGACTTGCTATACCCTCTGGCTAGACCATGACTCACCTTGAATAATTATCAATCTCTTTGTATACGTGTTACCTGATATACATCACCACTTGTCATGCTATCACTTTACATCCAGCATGATATATTTGACTTGTGATTATCTCTTTTACGGGAATATTGACTTGTTATTCAGTTTCATGATCAGTGACCTGTTTTCCTACTTTACATGCAGTGACCTGACTATATAGTACTGGTGTACTCCTAAATTCCTGATCATGTTCATTTTCTATTATTTCCCATAAAGTGATAATTAGCTAATAAATCTTAAAAAGGACAACTTGTATGGGTATGGGAGGAAGTGATGGATGCCGGAATGATATCTTGCTTATAGTATGGGAATGACATATATTGGCGGTACTGTTATGATTACTGTTATGATTACTATTAGGGGGACTTCGAGCCTCCAAAGCCGGTCCCAGGTGGTGGGAACCGTTAGACCACTAAACTGGTCCCCGGTGCATGTGAACAAAGCCGGTCCCAGGTGGTGGGAACCGTTGGGCCAGAAGACTGGTCCCCGGTGCATGAGTACCATTATAAGAAGCTCTATCAGTTCTCCATCTGCTTCCGTTAACAACCCTCGGATAACTTATATATGGATGTATGTGTGTTGGGGTGCACACCTGGACACATACCGAGATATATGGGTCAGACGAGTAATAATAATAATAGACATCGCCTATTGATTTCTGTTGTGTTTCCTATTATAGTTTCCGTTATGTGTATCCTTTACTCGTGCTATGGACCCCTGATCATTATTGTTATGCATTCCTGTTTTGACTATGATACGATTTGCAACTCTGATTCTATACGCTTGGATTTATGTGGCATGAGACAAGGGTATATATATGAGGGTTTCCTTGTTTGGATTATTCCTTCGATGTACTAGTCTCATGTGACCGTGACTTAAGCGTATACAATCAGTCTTGCTTATATTCAGCTTTACTTGGGACTTCCTGATTTATGATTATGCTATACCTGTCCGTGTATATCACACTTGTGTTCTAACCCCTATTCTTATCTCTTTGCCACTTGGCATGTAGCCTGTTCATTGTTGGGAGGTCCTGACTCCCTTGGATTTGTATGTTCAGGTTAGAAGCTGGATCGAAGTGGAGCTGTCCACTGTAGATCGAGTTTTCCTTGGGAACAGGCTGATTTGTCCCAGCTTCTTCCGTGCTAGTCTCCTCTTTTGACTCACGGGATCTTCACCCTACTCGTGAGCATCTTGTATTTATCCTGTATATTTTACTTTTGGACTTGTTATGATAAAAGACACATGTAATGTGTATATGTTTATCATACTGTGATGACTTTGTACATGTACTTTTGTGTTGGCATATGGAAGAATACCACGCTTTGTGTCGTACTCTGATTACTTATTGTACTTTTATGCTTAGCGTATATACGTGGGGGCTTCTTCTGACCTACGTATATACGTCGCAGTGACGTCCCCGTATCCGTGAAGTCGGGGCGTTACAGGACGAATGCTTGTACTAGAGTAGTTTACTTCTTGTACATATACCATACCTGTGATGTACTCTTTTTACTGCTTTATACCATGTGTGGCCGACCCTTCGTGGTCGTTAGCCTCCGGGCTTTCTACTCGGCCTCCGGGCTCTATTAGCCTCCAGGCTTCTCCACTCCATGGCAGTCTAGATATTATCACGCATATATGTATGCTCGCGTAGCACTAACATCTCTGCAGGTACTCTCGTACCAACACTGGGTTTCTACCCACTCCCGGGCTAACTATCCAATTGGTTTTATACCTGCACCCTTATGGGTTTCGTGGTAGCTACCGAGAGTGCGCTTAAGACTCCGAGCGTACTTTGGCCTTTGGGCTCTCACCCACTTCCTCTAAAGAGAAGTGCGCTTAGACCGTCAGGTCTCTCAGCTCCGCCTAATAGGCATGCTTTGCGCTAAGCGCATTACCACTAGATTTGTCTAGGCGGAACTCTGCCAGATTTTAGACTTGCCTTCTAAGCTGAGTCATTCCAGTAGCTCTGCTAAGCACTCTAGTGTTAAACACTATTTGCTGTTTGTACCTCCAGCTCGCTTAGCTCTGCTTGGGTCTTCGCTTAGCTCCGCTTGGTGTTTGCTTCCTTGCTTATCACCTGCTCGCTAGCTTATCTATTATTTATTAATGGTTGTGAAAAGTTTGAAATCCTGATTATACTGTTTTTCCTAAAACTGCTTGGTTTTTTGGTATTCGTACCGATCTCGTACATTGGTATTATTTTCCTGTATTGCTTGACGTACTTACATATACCATGCCATCACTTGTCACCTGCCTAATATCACCCTCATGTCATGCTATCACCTGACATCCGGCATGACGTACGTGACTCTTATAATTATCACGATAACGAGAATAATGACCTGATATCTTGATTACTGTACGCATCGGAAAAGGAGGATTCGATTGCAAAATTCTTTTGATTGGATAGAAGATTACAATAGATCAGTCTTCCGATTACAAGAGAGGGAGGATGTTGAGTCTTGAATCCTCCCTTTGTTTAAGGTTGGGTTCTTCAAGTGGCGATGGAGAGTGAATCTTGTTCTCCGTTGACCGGGTGAACGTTGAGATCTTCCGGGCTCTTCTCTTCGGGTGGTTGACGGAGTAATACAGCTCTGTCGACCAAAACTCTCAAAGAGATTGTCGGCAAAGGCTAACTTGAACACAGCAAGTTCTCTGAAGGGTTGAACTCTCTCTCTTTTCTCTCAGAGCTCTTTTTTCCCAAAAAAAATCTGACCCCTTCTTCATAGCAACGGGGCTATTTATAGGGGTTTCAGGGGCGTACGTGCCTCCTAAAAACACTCTATAATGGGGGCTAACTTTTCCCGTTATGTGGGCCGTGATTGGCCCCGAAACTGGGAAGGTTACAACTGAGACGCGGGTGTCAACCCACGCGCCTTGGAGCTGCTGAGACGCGGGTTTCGACCCACGCGCCTTGGTGCTGCTGAGACGCGGGTTTCGACCCTCGCGCCTTGGTGCTGCTGAGACGCGGCTGTCGAGCCTCGCGCCTTGATGTTGCTGAGACGCGGCTGTCGAGCCTCGCGCCTTGATGCTGATGAGACGCGGGTTTCGACCCCGCGCCTTGGTACTGCTGAGACGCGGCCAAAATTAGCTTTGCGTCTAGAACTTGAAATTCTGCTTTTTAATGGCTTGTCTTTTAGTGATTTTTAGACAACCTACAGAACCCCCTCCAAAGTTTTCGACATTCCGCAGTTAAGTGGGACGGATTTCGAAATACTTTGGACTCTAGTTGAGCTTACCCTTGTGACTGGACTGTCAATGCTCCGGGTTTGATCTTATCTGGAGTATGGTCTTCGTGAGTGTACTGTGGAACTCTTTGAAGCCACCAAAGTTGATCGTGTTGAGTGTCTAGATGCACATTCTAAACCTCCCCGATTGTTTTAAGTCTGTCGTGGGTGCACTTTAAGCCAGGAGTGGATGGTTGTCTGCTTGTGCCAGTGTACTGTTGAACCGATTTACAGAAGCAAGGACTGAACGCCAGTTCTTTTGGGACGCAGAGATAGCACTGCTTTTAAGGACGCGACTTCCTTTTGGGATGAAAACGCGACTATTATTCCATAAGGCAGACGCGATTTTTGTCTGGGTTGGAAGGATGTAAACTTCGGAAAGACGCATCTTTTTGGAGTGAAGCCGCGACTTTCTGGACGTAACTATGGCCGTACTGAAGGGATGCGTCCATTGAAGAGGCGCGACTGTTGGGTGCGAATCCGAGCCATGCCATGAGTGCACTGCCACGTGTCCTGTGGAGCCGACGGGACACCTTCTTTTTGGTGTGCGAACTTCATGTGGCATTAAATGTGATATCCACGCGTCGGCTCTTCATTGGGCCTGGGCGTTAATGCCTTTTAATGCCAAACTGGCGCTGGCGGTTGGAGATCTGCGTCTTCGACGCTTCCCGAAGCGACGCTCCACGCGTCAGCCTTCCATTGGACTTTGACACTCGTGCGGTCATTAAGGCCGACGGTTCTGATTAGTGAGCCATTAATTATGGGCATTATGGCTCGCCTATAAATAGGGCTTACCCCCTTCCTTAGCAGTCCCATACTTGGACTATTTTCTTTTAAGAGCGAGTGCTCTGAGAGACTCCATCTTCTCCCTTCAAGGACTTTTACCAAGGGCTTGCCTCCATGGACGAAGATGACCCAGAGCTTTCATGCTTCTGCTTGGTCTCTTCAGAAGATTACCACTGTCAAGTGATTTCAATAACAGAAAGCGTCTCCTTGAGCACCTTTTGTGTCTGCGCTTCGATGCAGAGAGTTCAACTCTTAATAAAGGCCTCTGCGGGTACGCCGTCCCGGTTTGCCATGACATTTTTAACCCAGCTAAGTTTGAATTCTGATATCTCTTAAAGAGATTCATCATCTGGATTTTCTCCTGAAGTCTTAGTTGGTGCGTTCCTCTTTTGGAAGTTGCGCCATTTGACTTAAACTTCTCTGGACGCGAGTATGGTAGACTTAGGTACCTGGCTGCAAGTTCTGCATATAGAACTCGCGTCTTGAGGCTGTCGACTTAGGGGAATCTCAACTCAGACTGGAGGTCTCAGGCCTGAATCTTGCAACTCCTGTTCATCCAACAGGGAGACGACAATTTTCGCGTCTGATTCTCTTTGCGTCTTGCATCTTAGACATGGATGTAGAACTAGATCGCGTTCAAATTTCGTGTATATCACAGCTTTGATTCGCGTCTGTTTCTGCCGCCGCGGAAGTTTAGTTCGCTGCGCGGGTCATTCCTGCGTCTGAAGTCCTCAGCAATAGCTGCGTCTGTCACTTAATTTTTCTGTTGAAGTACACTAAACTTCAGGTCTTCTAATTTTTATTTGCTTCATGCAGGTAAGCTTGATCATCCTTTTTTATGTTTGCCGGGCCCCTGGGAGAATATTTCGGCCGGCGAACTTGTTCGATGTTCATCCACAAGGGAAGAAATCATGGTCCCCGTCGTCCGCAAGGGCAGAAATCATGGTCCCTGACGGGGACTTAACCCTCGCCAAGATCTCTTTGGACGCGATGCACCAGTCATGCTTGCTGGCATGGCATGGTCAGAGTGAGTATGGCGGCGGCGGTAACGGTGGATATAGTGGTGGGTAGCATCCCCTGTGAGGTCTCAAAACCTCCTCTCTTACCCAGAAGTGACATCGAGGAAAACTCCATGCCTACTGACTGACCTTCTGGTGGAAGAGATGTTCATCAACGAAGGATCATACCCCCACTTCGGATGGTCAGGTGGAATCAGAAGACTCTGCTGCCTTTCGACCTCAAGAAACACCATTGTTCTCGATCAACCAGGGACTTCTTCGATGTTTATATCATGCATCGTGGTGCAACCAGCTTCTGATTGTTGCCACAATGTCCGATCCTATTTTGGTGCCCTTGTGAGTGCAACCTCTGAGAGAGAGAGGGACTTCTTTGTGTACTCCTTAACTATAACACTTAATCTCATTGTATAAGAGAGCGTTTTGTATCACTTTCATATGCCTGAATATAAATAAAAGTGACACTTTTCTTTTGTCTCTTCTATTATCTTGGACTCTCTCGTTTCTTTTTAGTCAGACGCATAGAAGCAAAGAATCTTTGGCTTGTCAAAACTATGATGAAAATTTTAACAAGTCAAATTTTGTGGAGAAAAGATCCTATTTCAGGGACCCCACAATGCTGTCAGAGGTGTGATATTAACTTGACAGAGATAAGATAATTTTGGGGGGCCTGCCACTTTATAAAAAGAAAGTGACAGGTTAAATTGGTACCCCCAGGGAAGATGAGCTTTTATCAAAGGTTTAAGCTCAACTGGAGAGTTGATGAAAACACTGTTAACGATGTAATGTTAACCTAACAATATTTTTTTTAGTAGACTTGTTGTTCTGTTAAGGAGAACAACAAGTGAGACTAGGCTCGCAGGGAGTCTAGGAAAGTCTTTACCGTTAGAGGTGTGATATTAACTTAACGGGTTGAATGTAGTCTTGTCAGGAGTGTAATGTTAACTTGACAAGAATGTAAGTCAGAGGTTTGATATTAACTTGACTCAAAAGCTTTTCAGTTTTATTTGGGAAAACTAAAAGTGTCACTGTCATAGGTGTAATGTTTAACTTGACAATGAGGGTAATGCTAGAGGTGTAATTTTGAACTTAGCATTAGTCATCTCAACTTCAGCGAGGAAGTCCGAGGAAAAGTCATGGCCGTAAGTGTATTGTTGAACTTGGCGATGACCTGGATGCTAGAGGTATGGTGTTAAACTTAGCATCGTTCATTTTAGCTTCGATATGGAAGTATGAAGGAAGGTGACTGTCAGAGGTGTGATGTTAACTTGACAGAAACTCGATGTACTGTTTAGAAGTATAATGTTAACTTAACAGTAATTTGTCAGAGGTGTGGTATTAACTTGACAGAAATTGATTTGCGATATGAGCAATTTGAGGACTGTCATTCTATTGATGAGAATTGGCAAGTGGAGTTTAAAAAAAAATGTCAGAGGTATAGTGTTAACTTGACAAATTTGGATTTGCGATATGAGCAATTTTGAAGACTTGCCATTCTATTAATGAGAATTGGCGAGTGAAGTTTGAAGTGCCAGAGGTATAGTGTTAACTTGGCAACGACTGTATTTCGTAGACCTACCATTCTGTGGATGAGAATTGGTAAGGGATTTTGGAGGGGAGAGTGGAGTCAAGTCCACTTAGGATTTTTAGCAAACCCTCAGGTATCAACGGATTTGAGGTGCCTTTACCAACTACCGTTTGAGTTGGGCTAGCCATGCTATTCCCCTCAGCATGATAAGTTGTCGAAGATTTATGTTGGGCTTAGAAGCCAACATTTTCCTCTATCCTTAGCCGTTGGAGGCGTCGGATCAAATGGGAACATGTCCCTTAGGATTTTTAGCAAATCCTCAGCTGTCAACGGGTTTGATATACCTTTACCAACTACCGTTTGAGTTGGGCTAGCCATGCTATTCCCCTCAGCATGATGAGTTGTCGAAGGCTTATGTTGGGCTTAAAAGCCAACATTTTCCTCTATCCTTAGCCGTCGGAGGCGTCGGATGTTAATGAAGAAGCTCTTCTTGTTTTGATCAGAGGTGTACTTTTAACTTGATCGGAGGAGGAGTACTATTAAGGATAGTACTTCTTCAAGAATCTGCCATTGATCGGCATCATGAGTGTATCGCCATTTGAAGTTATGAGACGATACGATCCATTTGAGTAGACTGACTCTACTACAAATGGCCCTTCCCATTTGGGCTGGAATTTTCCTTTCGTCTTGTGCGTCATCACCATGGGTCTTCTGATGGCTAAGACAAGGTCGCCTTTCTTGAAAGTTCGCACTTTAACTTTCTTGTTGAAGGCTCTGGTAATTCGAGCTTGGTAAAGCTCGATTTGTTGTTGGGCCTGCAGACGTTTGTCATCTAAGGCTTCCAATTCTTGGAGTCGCTGTCGATGCTTCTCCTCATTCGTCATCTCTGCTGTCAGGGCGACGCGTAGAGATGGAATTTGGATTTCCAATGGAAGCACAGCTTCACACCTGTATACCAAAGAAAATGGTGTAGCTTTGGTTGGGGTTCGGACAGTTGTGCGATAAGCCCATAAGCATTCACCCAGCTTGTCGTCCCAGTCGCGTTGACTTTTCGAGACGAATTTCTTGAGAAGCTTGCCAACGGTCTTGTTGAAAGCTTCTGCGAGACCAATAGCGGCGGGGTAGTATGCCGTTGAGGACACACTCTGGATTCTGAACTTGGCGCAGAATCTCTGGAAAGCCTGGCTGATGAACTGGGGTCCGTTGTCGTGGACAATTCGCCGAGGTACCCCAAAACGGTAAATGACGTGATGTTTCACGAACTTGATCACATCAGATGACTTCACCTCCTTCAAAGGAACGGCCTCAGCCCATTTGGAGAAGTAATCGGTTATTACCAAAATAAACGATGTCCTTTTGATGATGGAGGGCTGAGAGGGCCAACCACATCCATCCCCCACATTTCAAATGGCCAAGTAGAAGTCGTGGAGTGAAGGTAGCCTGGTGCTTGATGGATGAAATCGCCATGTACTTGGCAGGCGTGACATCTTTTAGCATAGGTGATGGCGTCGACAATCATCTTGGGCCAATAATATCCCAACCTTTGGAGTCGGTATGCAAGTTTTGGGCCAGGTTGATGGGCTCCACACATGCCGTCATGGGCTTCTTTCAATACCTCCTGTGCCTCCTTTTGTGAAAGGCAGCGAAGCAAGATCCCGTCATGCGATCGACGATACAGTGTTCGTGTAATCGCATTATAGTAGAATTTAGGGGCTTTCCTTCGAATGGCAGCCGCTTCCTTGGTGTCCTCAAGCAAGATGCCATACAGGACATAATCGATGTAAGGGAATCGCCAGTCTCTGGGCTTTAGGCCGGCCGACGATTCCAGAGCTTCTTTGTTTTGAGAATCTCCTGTTGGCTCCTGGTAATCCTCAGGAGCAATTCTCGGGCAATACAGATCGTGGCTGTAGACAAATACCTTCTCTGCTGCTCCAGCTAGAAGAGCTAAAGAGGCAGCGAGGGATGCCAGTGCATCTACATGCGCATTTTGCCTGCGCGGTACATGGTCGATGTAGAAGTTTGTAAACTTCCAAGCCATGTGGACGGTTGCATTGTAATAGGGTACTAGGTCTTCATGTCTGACTTCGTACTCCCCGCGAACCTGGCTAACGATGAGTTTGGAGTCACCATATGCCTCGAGATTTCTAACGCCAATCTCATCGGCGAGCTGCATCCGAATTAAAAGAGCATTGTACTCCGCCACATTGTTGGAACACGGCTCAGTTAATGAGACAACTCGAGGAATCACATAGTTCTGTGGGGAGATGAGTACTACTCCTACTCCTGCCACTATGTGTCCTTTTGGGCTTGTTCTTGATGCACCATCAAAAAAAAGCTGCCACACCTGCCTTTCAAAGGATGTCTGGGTCTGGCAGGCTTCAGCGACCTCATCTGGGAGATCGTTGTAAAGTTTGGTTGCCCTCGGATCTGGATGCTCAGCCAGGAAATCCGCCACCGCTTGTCCTTTAATGGCCTTCTGTGGTAAAAAGTGCATCTCATATTGAGATAACAATATGGCCCATTTTGCCAGTCGGCCATTTAGCGATGAAGGCTTTTTCATGAGTAACCTCAAGGGGTTGACTTTTGATATGACATTTATGATTTGGCCTGCCAGATAGTGTCGCATTTTCTGAATGGCGAACACCAGTGCCAAACATTCCTTCTCGATCGGGTTGTACCGATGTTCGGCTCCGATCATTATTCTACTCAGATAGTAGATCGCTTGCTCTCGTCCTTGATCATCATTCTGAGCTAGTAGAGCTCCCAAAGAATGATCCATTGCTCGGACGTATACCAGGAAAGGTTTTCAGGATATCGGGGCTGCAAGGACTGGTGGTTGCGTGAGGTATTGCTTGATTTCCTCAAATGCTTGTTGGCAAGCATCGTCCCAAATGAACGAAACACCCTTCTTCATTAGTTTAGCGAAGGGTTGGCATCTTCCAGAGAGATTTGATATAAATCTGCGGATGTACGCCAATCGTCCTTGCAATCCCCTGAGTTCCTTGAGATTCCTCGGAGGTTGCATCTCCTGGATAGCGCGAACCTTTTCTGGATCTAAATGAATTCCTGTGGAAGTCAGTACAAACCCTAGGAACTTGCCGCTGGCCACCCCCAGGAAGGATTTGGTAGGGTTCATCTTCAATTGATGAGCCCGCATGATACCAAAGACAACTTTTAGATCAGTGATATGATCACCTTTAGCGCGGCTTTTTACCGCAATGTCATCAACATAGCATTCCACTGTTTTGCGCATTTGCTGATGGAAAATGGCATTCATGGCCCTTTGATATGTTGCCCCTGCATTCTTCAATCCGAAGGGCATGACGGTGTAGCAGTAGACCCCTAGTGGTGTTCTGAAGGAGGTGTGCTTTTCGTCATCAAGATACATTTTGATTTGATTATATCCTGAGAATCCGTCCATGAAGGACATTTGTTCGAATCCACATGTATTGTCAATCATGACATCTGTGATTGGCAGTGGGAATTCGTCCTTGGGACAGGCCTCATTCAGATCATGAAAATCGATGCAGATTCGGATCTTTCCGTTCTTCTTAGCAACGGGGACGATGTTGGCTACCCAGTCGGGATGTTGTTCTTCCCTGATGAAGCCAGAATCTATAAGCTTTCTGACTTCTGATTGAATCGCCTCCATTATCTCTGGGCGGAATCGTCGTTGTTGTTGTTTAACAGGCTTTACGTCCGAATTGATGTTGAGGCGGTGCATAGCCACTTGGGGATCAAGTCCGGGCATGTCTTCGTAATTCCAGGTGAAGACGTCTATATACTCTTGTACAAGAGATATTGATCCCTTTTCTCCGAAGGTGACAGGCCGTCACTTATGAAGATGGGCTTAGGATTAGCCTCATCCCCCAGATTGATCTGAACAACCTTGTCTTCTGTGGGTGGCTCTCGCTGTTCAAAGCGGGTATCCCAAAGAGTATTTAAATGTTTGATCCAAGAATTTGTATCGGATTGGATCATTTCTTCATCTCCGTCTTCCAGGTGGCTTGTTGAAACCATGTTCACTGAAAGTTCTCCGAAGATGTTGCTGATACTGACATCTGACTCCCATGATGACGTGCCTGAAGAGTAATCGTGACCTGACGACTCTCGAGAATCAGAGGCTGATGGAGCCGGAGTTGATACATAGCCCAACCCCCTGCAAGTCTGATGATAATAATCGGGCGCTTTTCCTTTCGGCACAAAGGATCGAAGTAGCGTTCTCCTTCCTTTGCCAAAGTTCAACCCGGGTCCGCTTGTTAAGTCATACCCCATGCGTTTCATCATTCTGAGTGCTTTTGGTTCGTAATGATCGAACTGAGGGGATTCCTCCTCGCCTTCTGATTCTTCGCGGGCATTGGTTCAGACGAGATTTGCCCAAAAAGAATTGGTTTTTGGCCTTTCCGTCTCGCTGGAACCGTGAATATAGATTCTTGCGCATTACCATTATCTTGGTACATCTTGAAGGACGATTTCACTGGTACATGCAATGATGTCAAAGCACCCATTGCCGACCAGAGATCATCATCTACTTCGGTACTAGTGTCTGATGGTACCGAATTAGAAGCAAACACAGAAGAATACGTCAAATCTAATTCTTCATTAATATACCATCCGCCTACATCGTCGGTGGTATTATCAATATCGAGCTTATTAGTGCTCGTTACAGGTGGATCTAGCTCCCACACGCACTCTTCTTCTTCCAGCTCGGTGTCGGCTTCATTGCCAGAGTCTGGTTCCTTTGGTTGCGGGATTTCATCTGCTTCCACAGAGTCCTGGTACAGGAGGGAATCTGTGAAATAATTCTCGACTCCCTTGAACGGATGCCTTTCGGCAATCAACGTTCGCACCTTTCCACTCCCGTCAATATATTTCATGACCTGGTGGAGGGTAGAGGGAATGATAGAATTGCGATGAATCCAAGGTCGTCCCAGCAGTAGATTGTAGGAAGTGTCAACGTCGATGACGTAGCATGTCACTTCCGACTTCAGATCTCCGATCTGGCATTTGAGCTTGACCTTCCCCATTGGACGGGTACTATTGGTATTGAACCCGTAAATAGTAGTCTCCAAAATTTTGATTGAGTTTTTTCCTGCACACAAAATAAAGTATTTTAGATTTAGAACAAATGTGCAAGTGCTCAATTCGAATCCGCGGTAGCAGTGGCTATGCGGGTCGTGATCCTCAGGGAGGGACTAGCGATAGAAGCGTTTGTAAGTTATCTCTAAAAATTACTTTCTTTAAGTAAAAAAAAAAGAATAGTTAAAGTTAAGTTAGGAAGAAGGCGGTAGATTATGAAGATGGAGGATTAGAGGTGGTATTTATAATGAGATGAGAAAGAAAGAATTGGGAGATGGTGATTTAATCTACAAAAATAAAAGAAAAGAAAAGAAAAGAAATAAACACTAACCTTAGTTTGGTTGAAGAAAAACGTGAAATCCTAATACTTTCTACCTTGCTTTGGAGGCGTTGAACGCATAAACCATAGGATCGATCTCAGTCCCCTGTTCGCATTATATCATCAAGCTTGGGCAAGTATGAAGTGATACGTACCTTGAGGAGGAGAACATCACCATGAAATATCGTTGGCACCCACCAAGATTCGTTATACTTGTGCTTTGGAAATCACTTGCATGCTCATCATAAACCAACAGAGATAAAAATAGAAAAAGAGAAGAAAACAAAAAGGAAAATAAAGCAATGACATAAAAAGAAAAGTTACCTTTATTACTTGATACAATGGAAGAGAAGAGAAGCACACATCGGTGTCACTCTCAACATAGCCCTCTCCCTCACTTACATAAAAATTAAAAAAGAAAAGAAAACCTAAACTACAAGAAAGAAGAAAGCCTAAAACCCTAGATTTGGCCCTCTGGCTCTGGACGCTCTTCTCGGTTGCACTGCAGAGGGTATTTATAGGAGCAGAAGGAGGTAGAGTCCCAGTCGAAGTCGTCCACGAAGGCGGTTCCCTGGATATGACTGGATTGCCGCGGAAACGCGGTATGGTTTTACTGATCTACTACCACAACCCATCATGCAAGTCTTGGATGTTGAATTTCATCTTGAGATATATGTGATTCATCATAGGTTATTAAGAATGATTCAAGTAAGAAAATACGATACAAGATTCTAACTAAGTTACATTATTAAAAACTAAACAATGTTTCATCCTAACATCTAAGTACAGCTTAAGAAAAGATTAATCTTAAATTAGGCTGTCCTAGTTCTTAAGTATGAAGTCATGAGAAGTCTTTTAAATGTGCAACCTAGATTAAGAAATCTAATTATCAGTTTAATCTTCAAGAACAATAATCATTAAACCTAGGGTTTCTAAAGAATGGTCATCAATCGATTCAAATCCTAACTTGCCCTAGGGTTGCTTAAGTGATCAGTAAACCACACAAAGAATTAGTTAGACATCATTTTTTTATAATTATTTTTTTATTTTTTTAAATTTCTTTTTTTAATTAGACGAAAAGAAGAAGAAAGAAAACAAGAGATCGCAAATGAAAACCGAAGCAAATAAACACAGAGAAAAGAAATAAAAATTGACAAGAATTAAATATGCAACAGAAAGTAACCTTTATTCGAAAGTACGTCTCCAAATACAAGCTCCTTCTTCTCCACAAAGCCTTAAAAACGAAATTACAACGTGCAGAATTTTAAGAAAAAGCTAAAGAAAAACCCTAAAATTTTGATTGAGATTTAAGAATTTGTAAATAATAAGAATGAGTTGTAGAGTTCTTAGTCTCAATGCTATCCGCTGTAGCAAGGGCCAAAGCGGGTCGTGATCCTCAGGGAAGGATGCGATGCAAGCTTTTCGGCCGATTCCTCTGTATGCTTTGAATAAAACAGAGAAAGGATTAGATTTGAAGTGTATATGAATAAATAAGTATGGTTTTACTGATCTACTACCACAACCCATCATGCAAGTCTTGGATGTTGAATTTCATCTTGAGATATATGTGATTCATCATAGGTTATTAAGAATGATTCAAGTAAGAAAATACGATACAAGATTCTAACTAAGTTACATTATTAAAAACTAAACAATGTTTCATCCTAACATCTAAGTATAGCTTAAGAAAAGATTAATCTTAAATTTAGGCTGTCCTAGTTCTTAAGTATGAAGTCATGAGAAGTCTTTTAAATGTGCAACCTAGATTAAGAAATTTAATTATCAGTTTAATCTTCAAGAACAATAATCATTAAACCTAGGGTTTCTAAAGAATGGTCATCAATTGATTCAAATCCTAACTTGCCCTAGGGTTGCTTAAGTGATCAGCAAACCACACAAAGAATTAGTTAGACATCATTTTTTTATAATTATTTTTTATTTTTTTATTTTCTTTTTATCTTTTAATTAGACGAAAAGAAGAAGAAAGAAAACAAGAGATCGCAGATGAAACCGAAGCAAATAAACACAGAGAAAAGGAATAAAAATTGACAAGAATTAAATATGCAACAGAAAGTAACCTTTATTCGAAAGTACGTCTCTAAATACAAGCTCCTTCTTCTCTACAAAGCCTTAAAAATGAAATTACAACGTGCAGAATTTTAAGAAAAAGCTAAAGAAAAACCCTAATCTTCTTTGAATGCCCTCTCTGCTACGCCTGCAGGGGTATTTGTAGGTGCAGAAGGCGATAGAGTCCCGGATAAACTCTTCCACGAAAACTGGTAGATGGATAAGGCAAGATTGCCGCGGAAACGCGGCTTGAGCCGTGTTTTCGCGGCAACAGTCTGATCTTTGGCCGCGCGCTTTCGCGCGTGGCCTCCTCTGGTCCGTCCATCTGGGCGTTTCCTTCTATAATCTGCATCCTGACTCTTCATATTGGATTTTTGAGATAACTTAGAAATCAAGTTACCCTTTATCCAAATTCCTTCAAAAACGAATCTCATCCTTGCACACTTATTTATCCTCTTCCCCCAAGCATTTAGGGTTGAATAGAACTCTATCCTTTCCCTCTTTGTAGTATTTGCAATTTTTACAATTTGTATTTGCACTTTTGACTTCTTGTAATTGCACTTTTGCACCTGGGCTTGGACTTGGGCTTGGATATGCGCTTTTGGGCTTCATTAAGCTTTAATTCTTTATTTAATTCAATACTCAAGGCCTGCACACATTAAATAACAAAATATTAGTAAATGTGCAGATTTATATGAATAAATATGAAAATGTGATGGTAAATATGATGAGAATTATGTATTTTTCACTACCAATCACACCCCCACACTTATGTTTTTGCTCGTCCTCGAGTAAAAATCAAAAAGAAAAAACTAAACTAGCTAACTCACTTTCGTAGGAATCACGGTTGCACTTAGCACGTGCAACAAGCCGTTAAACCCCTAGGTTACCCTAGAGGACGAGTGTTGTCTCGTGAGGGTTTTCAGCGGATTACACCCACAAAATCCATAAAAAGGAGAATATTCGAATTATATTTGAAGAGACTAAGTAGTCTATAAGTTTTAGGATTATCATTTTTATTCATTCTTAAACTTAGTCTTAATAAATGGAATTGTTATTTATTTTAGGTAAGGATCAAAATGAATGTTTGTATAGTCTTTTTCGTTACCCTAAGTCATATGCATCCTTGTAACTTTGCTAGGAATTCCTTAACTTGGACTCTCATGCCTCTTTATTATTTTTATAACTTCATCTAATTTTCTTTCGTGTAAGTATCAAGGCTTCTTGAGGCCCTCATACTTAACTAATTGACTATTAGATGTGTTAATAAATTTTTTTTTTTAGCATGTATAACTCATCTAATTTTCTTTTGTGTAAGTATCAAGGCTAAAGAAAAACCCCGACAATGGCGCCAAAATTTTGATTGAGTTTCACCTGCACACAAAATAATGAAGTTAAATTTAAAAGTGAAAATGTGCAAAGTTCTCAATTCGAATCCGCGGTAGCAATGGCTATGCGGGTCGTGATCCTCAGGGAGGGACTAGCGATGGAAGCTTTGTCAATAAGTTATCTCTAAAGTTTTTATTAATTTAAAGTTAAGTTAGAAAGAAAGAAGAATGAGAATTGGAAATGATATTTACAATGAAAGTGAGGAAAAGAAATTGGGAATATGGTGGTGTGATCTAATCTAAAGAAAGAAAAGAAAGAAAATTAAACACATACATACCAACCTCTTCAGTCCTGCTTACCTTTGATCCTTTTGCGACGACTTACTGTGCTTTGAAAGGCGTTCAAGTATGGCGTATAGGATCTTCCACCTTCGCGATCTACACTACGAAAAGAAAAGACTGGCAAGCGACGGCTTGTTCATCTCCATAGGCCATCAAGGGCTCTACTTGGGCTAGGTAGTCTCAAAGCGATTGGATCCCACGGGTTGCAAGTCATCAGAGAGAGAAACAATAAAACAAGAACACAAGAATAAACAAGAATAAAAGAACACAAACAAACCTCAAGTGGATTTCATTAACAATGGAAGAAAAGTAGGCTTACACCGCTGTCACCTCAGTACAAGCATGGACTCCTTCCTCCATGAAAGCTTCATCCACTCTCAGTTACAAAATTTACAAAAGAAAACGAAAATAAAATCTAACCTAAACTACAAGTTAGCCTAAGAAACCCTAGAATTTGCTCTGTATTTTCGCTGTACGCTCTTCTCGGTTGCACTGCAGGGGGTATTTATAGGTGCAGAAGGAGGTAGAGTCCCAACACAACTCTCCCACGAAGGCGGTTCCCTGGATATGACTGGATTGCCGCGGAAACGCGGCTTGGGCCGCGTTTTCGCTGCCTTATGGTGGCGGCTGGCCACGCGCTTTGGCACGTGGCTTCTCCTGGTCCGTTCATCTGGTCGTTTCCTTCTGAAAGTTGCATCCTGGCTCTTAATCTTTGGATTTGGATATAACTTAGGAATCAAGTTACCTAGATCCCAAATCTTTTATCCACGAATTTGTGATCTTAAATTCTCCTTCTTTGGCTTTTATCCTCATCTGCAAGTTTTTAGGGTTGAATAGAAGTCTATCCTTCCCTCTTCTTTAATATTTGCAACTTTGGCCCTTGTGTATTTGCAATTTTGGCAATTGATATTTGCAACTTTTACATTGGGCTTGAATATGGGCTTTTGGGCTTCTTTTTAGGCTTTATTTCTTTATTTTAATATTTCGAGGCCTGCACACAATAAATCATAAAATATTAGTAAATGTGCAGAATTATATGAATAAATATGAAAATGTGATGGTAAATATAATGATAAAAATGCACTTTTCACTACCAATCACACCCCCACACTTATCTTTTTGCTCGTCCTCGAGTAAAAATCAAAGAGAAAAAGAAAAATTAATCTAACCTAACTCACTTTCGTAGGAATCACGGTTGCACTTAGCATGTGCAACAAGCCGTTACACCCCTAGGTTGCCCTAGAGGACGAGTGTTGTCTCGTGAGGGTTTTCAGCGGATTACACCCACAAAATCCATAAAAGGAAAATATTTAAAATACTTTTGAAAAGACTAAGTAGTCTATAAGTTTTAGGATTATCATTTTTATTCATTCTTTAAACTTTAGTCTTTATAAAGTGAATTGTTATCCATTTTAGGTAAGGATCAAAATTGAATTTTTGTATAGTCTTTTTCGTTACCAAAAATCATATGCATCCTTATGAATTTTTACTAGGAATTCCTTAACTTGGACTCTCATGCCTCTTTATTATTATTATTATTATTTTTTTATAACTCATCTAATTTTCTTTCGTGTAAGTATCAAGGCTTCTTGAGCCCTAATGCCTAAATAATTGACTATTAGATGTGTTAGTACATATAATATTTCTTTGTTTCCTTAGGCTTTCTAATCCACCCATGTAACGAACTTAAAGTCGATGACTCCCAAACCGGTTGGCTTTAGGGCACCAGGTGAGAAAACACCCCGCGGACTCAAATTCGAGTGAACTAGGCCCCAAAACTAAGGACTTTATTTTATTTATTCACCTTTAGGCATGAATACTTATGCTTCTTGAGGCACATGTATCCAGCTTAATTAGTGATTTTCCTTTTTTTTTTTTATATAAAGGCATAAAGGTCTTCGTCTTAGAATCCTAGATATGCATTAAGTATGCACATTTCATTAAGGTAAAAATCAAGACTAATTAATTATTCAATTTCTCCTCCTATACCTAAAATTTAAACAATTTATTTATTTTGACCAAGTTTTTAGAAATCCTAATCATGATTTTCCTAATCCTTAAGACTAACTTAGATTTCTTTCAAAAGATAAGTCAAAATATTGTCCTTCTTATATATATATTTTTTTTAAATTTTTTTTTAGTTAGCAAATTTTGGTTAGTTTCTACCTATGTTAGTATGTTAGTAAAGCCTACCCCCACACTTATCTCATGCATTGTCCTCAATGTATGAATGAATGCATATATGCATGAAAAAGAACAAGGGAAGGCAGAAGTTACCTCAAGGTGGTGGTTCTGGTGGTAGTCTAATTGGTCCACGAAATGTGGCCCAATCTACTTTTCGTGGAATTAGGAGGAACCCACCAGAAATTTCCCTTGTATAACCCGCTAAAATGTATGTATGATCAATTTTTAGCAATTTCACCCCATCAAATTTCCATAATTCATAATTATATTCAGAGTCAATTGTGTCAACCGCCTTGTCCCAAAATGGAGTGTGAAAAGATGGAATGATTGACTTGGACATGGGAAGTACGGGAACGAATACCGACTCAGGAAAGAAACTTAAATCAAGTAAGGCTTCAGGAGTCGGGCTAGGTTCAGGAAGTGGGTCCAAATCAATAAGCTGAAACTCAAGTCCACAATCAGTTTCCCACAATGGAATGTGACTCAATGTTGGTGATTCAAGTTCAGGAATGATAGGTGTGGGAATCAAACTGACTCTAAAAATTACCTAAGTTGGGTAACAAAACAGGAGTCAATAATGATTCGGGAATTTGAACTTGATCACAGATTTGAGAATCTAGGTCACATATCTCATTGAGCTCTTGTTCAATAAATATGAGAACTTGCCAATTTATCCATGGGACTTTCAAAATTACAAAATTGGTCAAGTTCAATAAGATCATACAAACATTCAATTTTGATCCTTACCTAAAATAAATAACAATTCCATTTTTTAAGACTAAGTTCAAAATTTTGATTGGACTTTTTACCTGCACACAAAATAAATAATATTAGAATTTAAAACAAAATGTGCAAGTGCTCAATTCGAATCTGCGGTAGCAGTGGCTATGCAGGTCGTGATCCTCAGGGAGGGACTAGCGATAGAAGCATTTGTAAGTTATCTCTAAAAATTATTTTCTTTAAGTTAACAAAAAGAATAATTAAAGTTAAGTTAGGAAGAAGGCGGTAGATTATGAAGATGGAGGATTAGAGGTGGTATTTATGATGAGATGAGAAAGAAAGAATTGGGAGATGGTGATTTAATCTACAAAAATAAAAGAAAAGAAAAGAAAAGAAATAAACACTAACCTTAGTTTGGTTGAAGAAAAACGTTAAATCCTAACACTTTCTACCTTGCTTTGGAGGCGTTGAATGCATAAACCATAGGATCGATCTCAGTCCCCTATTCGCATTATATCATCAAGCTTGGGCAAGTATGAAGTGATACGTACCTTGAGGAGGAGAACATCACCATGAATATCGTTGGCACCCACCAAGATTCGTTATACTTGTGCTTTGGAAATCACTTGCATGCTCATCATAAACCAACAGAGATAAAATAGAAAAAGAGAAGAAAACAAAAAGGAAAATAAAGCAATGACATAAAAAGAAAAGTTACCTTTATTACTTGATACAATGGAAGAGAAGAGAAGCATACATCGGTGTCACTCTCAACATAACCCTCTCCTCACTTACATAAAAATTAAAAAAGAAAAGAAAACCTAAACTACAAGAAAGAAGAAAGCCTAAAACCCTAGATTTGGCCCTCTGGCTCTGGACGCTCTTCTCGTTGCACTGCAGAGGGTATTTATAGGAGCAGAAGGAGGTAGAGTCCCAGTCGAAGTCGTCCACGAAGGTGGTTCCCTGGATATGACTGGATTGCCGCGGAAACGCGGCTTGGACCGCGTTTTCGCGACCTTATGGTGGCGGTTGGCCACGCGTTTTGGCGCGTGGCTTCTCCTGGTCCGTCCATCTGGTCGTTTTCTTCTGGAAGCTGCATCCTGTCTCTTAATCTTTGGATTTGGATATAACTTGGGAATCAAGTTACCTAGATCCCAAATCTTTTATCCACGAATTTGTGATCTTAATTCTCCTTCTTTGGCTTTTATCCTCATCTGCAAGTTTTTAGGGTTGAATAGAAGTCTATCCTTCCCTCTTCTTTAATATTTGCAACTTTGGCCCTTGTGTATTTGCAATTTTGACAATTAATATTTGCACTTTTGCACTTGGGCTTGAATATGGGCTTTTGGGCTTCTTTTAGGCTTTATTTATTATTAAAATAATAACTCAAGGCCTGCACACAATAAATCATAAAATATTAGTAAATGTGCAGAATTATATGAATAAATATGAAAATGTGATGGTAAATGTCATGATAAGAATGCACTTTTCACTACCAATCAGTGGCGCTCAAACGGTGAGTAGGAATCCCAAGATGTTGCATGACTCGGCGAGGCATAATGCTCAATGCAGACCCGGGATCTACCTGAATGCGGTCACCTCAGATGATCCAATATACCCTGCGAAGTAAAGGGGTCGATCATGCTTCCCTTTGACTTGCATATCATCTGTCGTGAAGGTGATGCAGGGAATATTTTGGGAGGCGTGGAGGCAATCCTCTACATCTTCCTCCTTTGGTAGTTAGGTCATGAAGACCTCAGCATTAGCCAGAGCTTCTTGTAGAGCTTCTCTTGTCGACTTTGATAACCAGAGAAGCTCATAAAGCGTAATCCGCGCGGGATGTTGGCTAATTGAGCCAGGACATCAAAGCGGTAAGGTGCTGTGGATCCTTCCGCTATATCTTTTGAAAGAACTCGAGAAAACCAAAGTTCTTTCTGTTTCTCCCCAGGTTGCTTCATGGAGGGCTTGGCTGGCTCTGCAGTGGGTCTTGGAGCAGTTACCGCCACTTCGCCATACTTTTTCAAATATGGCTGCCCCGAACGGGTTTCTGCCACCAGCTGACTGGGTTCTGCGGCCAGAACTATTGTCTCTTCTCCTGAGTCGGTTAGCGAGGGAATATCAGTTTCTACTTCTCGAGGAGAGGCACACACCACGTTGCAGGATGAAGCCTTTGCTTTGCCTTTGGACTTCCTGCTGGTTACAGTAGTCCATTGCTGGCCATCAATAAGGTCGGGATGAACCCACATGACTTCTCCTTGAGGTGTGGGAACAGGTACCAGGCCCTTTTCTTGCTGCTGGTGAGGGTCTGTGTTGACCATCCTCAGCTCTCCTCTTGGGATAGGGGCTACTCCAGAGGGTGTTGGAGGTTGCCTTCCAAACTAGAGGAATGACGTCATATTGGCCGCCACCTTCTTCTACTCTGGACGGAGTTTTAATACCTTCGCGTCAATCAGAGCCTGAAGGATGTCCTTGAAGACATAATAGCTCTTGGTGGGGTGTCCCAACATCCTGTGATACATGCAGTAGTTGGGATTATCGGTTTTACCGACTTCCTCGGGGCGCCTAGCTTCAGGAAGTTTCAGTCGATTGCTCTTGTTGAGTAATTTGAAGAGCGAGTCGACATGTTCATCCTTGAAGGAATACTGCTTGTTGGTCCGTGGTTGACTTGAAGAGTCACTTCCCTTGACTGGTTGAGGTTTGACAGGGGACTTGGTCTCTGCTGCCAAGTTATCCTTCCTTCTTGTTTGGATGGATGTGTCTGGCGCGCGCCTTAATGACCTCTCATGTCTGGGTTTGCCTTCTTTCGCTCTGACGGGCGACAATTTCCTCAGCCTGTTCACCTTGTTGGACTAATTGCTTCCAGGTGCGGCTTTCAGCAACTCCTATTTGAGCAAGGAGCGAGGTTTGGAGATTGTGGCGGCATGTTTCCACCAAGGTAACCTGGGTCATACCGCTAGGACATCGGAGTGCCACGTTCCGAAATCTTTCCACGAAAGATTTGACTGACTCTCCCATTCGCTGTTTAGTAGCCAAAAGGGTGGGCATTGTGACTTCCGAGTCATCTTCGAAGAAGCGCGTTAAGAAAAGCTTCTCCAAATCACCCCAGTTCTTGATGGAGCCTTCTGAGAGCTTCATGAACCATTCAAAGACGAGCCCATTTAGGGTGCCAATGAATAAGCGTGCCAGGATAGCATCGTTTTCTACCACATTCCCTGTTTGGGATTTAAAGTAGTAGATATGCTGGTTAGGTGAACCTTTCCCATCAAATGCTTGGAGGGTTGGAGCCTTGAACTTGGGTGGGTACGGAACCAGGTCCCACTCGGCTGGATATGGTCGGACCACTCCTACTTCTTGGAGGCCTTTCCGGTTGGTAAGGGCTTCAAGACGTTGCTCCAACTGATTCATTCTTTTAGAATGAACCTTTCCCTGGTCTTGGTCGTTCTTTTCCTGCGACGAGGATTTAGACGAACCAGAGGTGGGTTGCTCTTTCTTCTCGAAGTGTTAGGAAGATGAGCTTTCTCCCTCTTTTCGCTTGCCTTTAGACGTCTTAGAGGAGGCTCTGTTGGTTGACTTCCTCTTGCCTTCAGCAACTGTGCGAGCATCTGCTTGAGGGAGTCGATAGATTCTTGCTGAGCACGAATCATCTCGAGTTGTTCCTTCTGGACCTGGGCTTGCAGCTCCAAGCGCATAGCGGTCTCCTCAGGAGTGCTTGTCATGTATGTGAAGGCCTCTTTCTCTATAGAAGAGTTTGAAGCCTGCGACTCTGCAATGGCAGAGTGCGAGTCATTAATCTCAATGCCCCGGGCTAGGGCATTGTAGTTGATCGGGGGAATGGCCCCGGTCCGGGTGCGAGTGTGTCGGTACACTCCTCCGGTTCAGAGTCAGACTCGTCGGAGCTAACTATAGGCTGTTTTTCCCTACTCCTGCTTGTCATATTTGCAGTGAGCTCTAGATACTCAGTGTCAGAGAAGATCCTCCGCCTGTGAGAGCGTCTTCTTTTGGCTGATGAGGGAATCAGAGTCAGCTGTCTAACTAAAGTCTGCTGGTTCACACCTGAACCACAACGGCACTCAGAGAGCATAGAGATGAGCCGTTGCAGCAACATGATGAAGTGGTTTGATTAGCACTTCTTTTCTTTATCAAGTAATCCCTTAGATCCATGGGAAGAGGATCGAAGAGATTAGCTCACAACTTCGAGGGCGGAAGGCATCCTTGCGCTGTACCGCTTGGACGCAGGATTCAGAGACGCGGTTCTCGCGTCGCAGCTTTAGGACACGTGTCTGGCGTCTCTGCTGAGAAGAGACGCAGCTGTCGCGTTGCTGCTTGGTGCGTCGGGGCAGGGACGCTTGAGAGAGAGTGGGCTGCTGGGCCTTGCGCCTAAGGGGCGTGCCTCTTGTACTTGACGAGGCGCGCAAGCTTTGCCTTGGCGTCTGGTGAGTAGGGCTTCAGAGGAACTAATTTGGGGAGTCTCGCGTTTAGGCCGCCAAACGCGGACTTCGCGTGCTGGATGCGGCGCAGCCAAGACGCCAGTTTGAACCTTGCGTCCTGCCTCAGTTGGACGATCAGAAGTTCCAACTTGCAGCTGACGCGCACGCCTCCTCTGTCGGCGTTCAGCGTTTCGGTTGCATCGTGGAGGTGGAGAGAAACCAACGACGACCTGGTGCTGAGGGAGAGGGTGAACTAGCTGGACACCAGAGGGCTTGACCACGCGGGTCTCCTGAGAGACGTTGGCGCGTGTGTCTCGTATGGCGCGGTTGGCCGCGACACCCTTTTCAGTAGCTGCGCCTTAGGTCACGCGGGTCTCCTGAGAGACGTTGGCGCGTGTGTCACGCTTGGCGCGATTGGCCGCGACACCCTTCACAGTAGCCGTGCCTGAGAGAGTCTCAGAGCGGGTTTCGGGGCAAGTCCCCGTAGAGACCCTGCGACAGACGCGGGTCTTTGGGCTCTTGGAGCCGGAAGAGAGAAACTCTTCATACTTTGCCTGGTCGAACTCGACGACAAGCGATTCGACCATCTTTCCCTTATAGAGGATGTCACCTTGCGCCACGATTTGTTCGTCAGTAACAAATGTAGTCCCCAGCGGAGTCGCCATCTCTTGTACGCGTCGAAAAAGGAGGATTCGATTGCAAAATTCTTTTGATTGGATAGAAGATTACAACAGATCAGTCTTCCGATTACAAGGGAGGGAGGATGTTGAGTCTTGAATCCTCCCTTTGTTTAAGGCTGGGTTCTTCAAGTGGCGGTGGAGAGTGAATCTTGTTCTCCGTTGACGGGTGAACGTTGAGATCTTCCGGGGCTCTTCTCTTCGGGTGGTTGACGGAGCAACACAGCTTTGTCGACCAAAACTCTCAAAGAGATTGTCGGCAAAGGCTAACTTGAACACAGCAAGTTCTCTGAAGGATTGAACTCTCTCTCTTTTCTCTCAGAGCTCTTTTTTCCCAAAAAAATCCGACCCCTTCTTCATAGCAACGGGGCTATTTATAGGGGTTTCAGGGGCGTACGTGCCTCCTAAAAACACTCCGTAATGGGGGCTAACTTTCCCCGTTATGTGGGCCGTGATTGGCCCCGAAACCGGGACGGTTACAACTGAGACGCGGGTGTCAACCCACGCGCCTTGGAGCTGCTGAGACGGGGTTTCGACCCACGCGCCTTGGTGCTGCTTAGACGCGGGTTTCGACCCTCACGCCTTGGTGCTGCTGAGACGCGGCTGTCGAGCCTCGCGCCTTGATGCTGCTGAGACGCGGCTGTCGAGCCTCGCGCCTTGATGCTGCTGAGACGCGGCCAAAATTAGCTTTGCGTCTAGAACTTGGAATTCTGCTTTTTAATGGCTTGTCTTTTAGTGATTTTTAGACAGCCTACAATTACATCTTGATATGTTCCAGTACAAACCGTACTCTTGATACACCTGTATTCCTGATACTTTTGTCTTGTTCCTGCTCATTCCTAAAATCTGAGAATTTCTAATAAACTATAAAATGAGACAACTTACATCGGGTCAGGGGAAACTTGCGGATATCAATATATGTTCGTGTTTATAGTGGTATTAGGTATGTTGTGTAACTAAATCTTTTGATCTGACCTAAGGGCCTCCAGGCGACAGAGGGGAGCGCTGGCTCCCTCCTTCTTGGTACCATCTTGAAAAGGACACCCCATAAGACCCTCCTATAGACCTTGTGGCCGGTTCCATACACCAGCAATGGAACACCCTGGACCGTGGTCTCGAGCATATACAGGACCCACTGTAAACATTGTTCGTTGATATCCCGTTAGTTTTCAATAACAACCTTGCTTTACTTAGATGTGGATATATGTGTATTTGATGCTATTTCACATATCTAGACATCTGGGTGGACAAGTAATAATAATAATAAAAGATGCCAACTATATATAGTTGTGTGTCTTGTAATTCGGATCATATGGACTTAGCTTACGATGACGTGAGATATACGATATATAGATGAGGGTTTCCTTGTCTGGATTATTCCTTTGACGTACTCATCTCATAAAGTCGTAAACTGGATCTGTACTACTGGTGTTGTCGTATTTGCTTTCATCAGATTTTACATTGGATTTCCAGTTTGTGATTATTATTATATTATAGCTGCTTACATCCTGCTTTACCACTTGTGTTCTATTCCATCAATCTCCTGCTTATCTTATTATACCATGCGTATTCTCTGTTTGATATCACTTTCTATCTCTCTATTTGCTCCTATATACCTATGCTCATGACACGATTTTCAATGCATATTTATGATTCGGATTATCGATACATGTGTGCTTATCTCTGCACGCCATTTGGCTTTCGCATCACTACTTGTTGGGGAGTTCTGACTCCCTTGGATCCTCATGTCTAGGTCTCGGAGCTTGGAACTTGTAGGTTCTCCTGGTTGCTGATCAAGCGTGGATCATCGACAAACTGTCTGAAGCCCTATTCTTTCAGGCCCCCTGTGCGTCTCTCGAGTTTTCCTTCTGTAAACTCGTGAGCGCCTTTTGTACTGTTCATACTTGTACATCTTCTTGTATTCCTGCAATTGCGCCTATCGGTAATGTAATATTTTTGTAATATTACGTCACACCTGGTGATAACTTTATAATTGTATTCTTATGTTAGAATGTATAATGCACCACGTGCTTCCATACTCTGATTCTTACCTGTACTGATGCTTAGCGATACAAGAGGGTATTTCTGACCTGCGTATATATGTCGCAGTAACATCTCCGTACCTGCAGGATTGGGGCGTTACAATTAAGGACTGTGATCATAGTCAAAGTTTTTTACTTGAGAGTAATTATTAACTGAATACTGTGACCATGGTCACAGTTGAGATGCAAAACTAATAACTTTTCATTTATAATCACAGAGTGCGATTATAGTTAAATTCTAAATAAAAGAATTACATTGTTCTATAGTAAATGATTATATTTATTATCGTATGATAACAATAATTTCGGGAAATATATTAGGTCCGTGACCATGGTAGCATATTTAAAAAATCACTCAAAGTTCTGTGATCACTGCGAATTAAAATGCCTGAAAGAAACATACTTTACATGTATTTTAAAAATATGGAAGATCATTTTCAAATAAAAGTAAATTTTATTTATAACATATTATGGTCAGAAAAATGAAAGTACATCTAGAGAGGATGAATAGGTTAGTGCTAATATAATAATGAATGATGCAAATTTAAAAACTAATTGCTAAAACACAATGTGTAACCAAGAGTGAGCCCGAATTTCTTGTGAAAGGCTCTGAAACTACTCCTCTAGATTCCTCTAGACTAAGGGTTGAGGTGCTTTAAAAGCTCTCTTGGTTGAACACAAGTGTGAGCACACAAATTATCTAGCACATGAATATAAGCAATGTAAAGCAATGCAAGATATAAGAGAGAGAGTTGAGAGATAGTGGATCAAACGCAAATACCGAGATATGTTTCAAGGTTGGAGCCACTGCTCTACGTCTCTACCTTCGTACAAAAAGATTCAACTATCCACTATAGGATCTTCCACACTGGGACCTCCACTGAGGAATTACAACTCAACACTAGAGTACACAACTCCTCTCTCAAACACAATCACATTTACACAAGAGGAAAGGCACAAAGCCAAAGCGAAGAAAAAATTACAATCTTGGTGATCTAAATGATCACAAACAACTCTGGTGATCTCAAAGGATCACAAACAATTTTTCTCACAAAAACAAGATCCTAAAGATAGGAATAGAATTGATAGCTCAAGTGTGGAATTAAAGTGTTTGAAAAGAAGAGAACAAGGAAAATACTTGGAAAAACTTTTAGATAGATATGAAAATAAAGATCAAAACTAAATTCTCAAGGATTTGTTTTATTTTGATTTTTTAAAACTTTGAAATAATAAAAGATAAGAGTTTTGGTACAAAAAACGTTTACTTAAAACTTTGTTAAAAACACTTGAGAAGGTGGAAAAAATTGCTCATAGAAATCTTGGTGAAAACTGGTCTCAAAGGACCCATATTTATAGGGCCTGAAATATAGTCGTTGGGGTTCAGAACAAGTCAAAAATGACCTATCGGTTGATCACCCGGTCAACCGCCAACTGTTGGATTTTTCGACCGTTAGTGAGATTTTTCTCATTGCTGGTCGACCATCCGTCGACTGAGGCCAAAACCAGAGGCTCCCTCTCTGGGTCGGTCGACCAGGGCCAGTTCCAGAGACAAGCTCTCTCTGGATCGGTCGATCGCACAGTCGACCGACTCAAGGCCATGGTCGTGTACACATATCTGTGTACATCGGTCTACCGACCGGTCGACCACCAGCAGGCTCAGAACTGATTTTTGGGTTTTGAAAAGTTGCTATTAAATACCTATAAAATCCCATAAAACTCTATAAATTTCACAAAATAAGTTCTTGTATATATTTGAAGTACAAATGTGTTGACTAAAATCAACACATATTACAATTATTTGAACTATTTTTGAGGTATGAAAATTAAGCTTTAAACCAAAAACTGTATTTTTCCAAACTTAGAATTTTGAAATGAAAATACGTTTTCTTCAAAACTTGTATAAATACAAAAACATGATATTTAAACTCATTTGAAGCATAGTGTGTGGATAAATCCAATACACATATAAAAATATATTTATATTTTTGATATTAAATTCAAAACTAAGTTTTGTTAAAAACAAAACTTAAAACACATGAATTAGAATCATCAAAATAAGTTTTTAGACAATATGAAGAATAAATGTATATGGATGAAATCCAACATACATGTACCAAGTAAACTCTCTATTTATGAAAATGAAACATGTATTCTTAAAAATCCAAAACGTTTAAACCTAAACCAAACTTTTGAACTTGTGTGTGTGTGAAATTGAGTATATCAAAACTATTATATTCTCACACAAGATCTAAACTTAAACTAAAACAAGCAAACTGAATCCTTCTTATCGATCTCTATCTCAAGTTGACTCGATCCGAAGAGCTTAACTCCATCCGAGTGCTAGATGTGTTTTTGACGCGTGAGCTCTTGAATCAACATGTTTAGCTCCAAAACTGGCTTTGAATTCTTTGTTGAAGCTAAACACCTACAATATCCTGATCAATATCTGAACCTTATTAAATATAGATCATTAGCAAACTAATCTTCATAAGTTAGTCATCATAAAAACTAAGGTAAAGGGCCTCTGGGCCAACAATCTTCCCCTTTTTGATGATGACAAAACTTATGAGGTTATATATGCATAGATTAAGAATAAGCTTTATGGAATCTCCTCCTTAACTTATGCATACCAATAAAACACATAGAGATATCAATGTAGGCTCAAGATACCATAACAACAAATAAAAACATATGTATATATGCAAGAACATAATAGGCATGCATATATAAACCCAAATTCTTCTTCTCCTTTTTGTCACTCATCAACAAAGGTTTG
This sequence comes from Agave tequilana, assembly GCA_038442645.1. Lineage (NCBI taxonomy): Eukaryota > Viridiplantae > Streptophyta > Magnoliopsida > Asparagales > Asparagaceae > Agave > Agave tequilana. Next base: position 1,942 of record JAVJIF010009349.1, on the reverse strand, counting down.
AAGGAAAACAAACACACCTATAAACATATTTGAAACAAAATCTTGATACTAATAAAAACAATCAATTGAAAAAATCAATTGAAAGTGAAAACAACCTTTTTATCAATTGAAAATGAAACAATCTTTTTGTTAATTGATACCAATAGAAAGACATGATACCATTGAAAGTAAAAATCAAAAATTTTTAGGTAAACCCTAAAATCATTTTGCAATATATATCAATTTTTGAAAATAATACCAATTTTAAGATTATTGATACCATATTGAAAATGTTAGCATATACCAAAATAAAATATTTTCTATCATAAAAAGTAGGAGTAAGATACAATTGAAAATAATACCAATTGAAAGACAAAACAAGAATTTTCTCCCCTTTATGAAATACCAATAAAAAGAATGCATAAGTTTGTAAAGATATCATTATCATTAAGAACTAAATTACGCTTAGCATGAAATCAATTTGTACTAAAAATGTATGAATATTGTAAAATAAGTACAAAAAAATATTATATGTTGTTATGATTAGAGCAATAATAATATCAATTGAAATATGATGCATACATATACATAGAAAACATGAGTATACAAAAAATAATTTTCATTAAAATCATGTATATCTCATAACTAACACCCTATCATTCAATTAAGGGTATACAAGGCATGGTCGCTCATTCAACCGCCCTCTAATGGTAAGAATTTTCAAAAATATGATTTAAAGTATTTTAAATATTTGAAACTCTATCATTGAATAATCGAAACTAGTTTAAGGTAATTTGAAAACTAATACGAAATTCTTCAAGTAAGGAATAAAATAAATATATATTCCATGATATATGAAAATTACACGAGAATCAATACTCAAAATCTATGAAGCACATATAGACTCATGAATCAAAACCATTAGTAAACAAAAGATATATAGAGTGTATAAAAATTATGTAATCAACACAGCATGGAGATTAACAATGAGGCTCAATCAAAATTCCTTACTCAAAAATATGAAAATCATCAAATATGAGGAATTCTATTTTTAAAATCAAATGAAACTATGAAAAATTTATTTTCATCAACTAAACAAGCTTCAAGATATATGTTGTTTTGTCTAAAACTAAAGTATACATACATATTTCAAACACAAACGAGTCCATAAAAGAATATTGCATGAATGCAAGTGACTCTAAGATAGACATGTATAGCTATAGTTTTAGAGAAAATTAACATATTATATGAAGCGAACACATTTTTATGAAAACATGTACAAAAATATGGAATACATGTGTAAATGTATAATCATCAAAACTAAGTTATACAAATACATCTAATGACTACAATGAGCAATAAAGTACAAACACATAATAATTAAGTGTGGCTCACTAATTGTACAAGTATAAACACAAGTTTTAATGAAAACTAGATCTAAACAAGTAATCAAAACATGAAGTGCAAAAAAGTAAACAAACATGATCATTAGCTAAATGCATGTGTTTTAGAATTAGGATATACATAGTAGTTAAACTATTGTGAGAACACAAAAATATAAGTTCATATAATATGGATGTATCTCAAAGACTATCTTATATATCACAAGTCTAATGATCATTGTATTTAACATATGAGCATTGAAAACATGACATGCTAAAAATCATTAATTGAAAGTATGTAAACATAAATAGAGTAAGAGATAGTTACCAAATTGATTGAACTAGTCTCTATGTCTTCAATCCATGATGATCTTTTCACCAAACATATCTTGAAAGTGATGCATTCATAAATATCATCTTTAGCTCAAACGCATCCACCATCAAGGCGCCAACACTCTCATGTCTTGTGAGAGCCCATACCTATATCAAATGAAATAGGGATGATTTTTGGTACCCCCGACTTTCTTGGGTCCATAGGGGTTAGCACCTTTCCTAACTCAAACAAACTTATTTACAAAATT